>JAHPZR010027255.1:27500-40000 GCA_019787425.1 Platygyra sinensis
AGTTAAATTACCGTAAACATAATTTGTGAAGGGCTTTTGTTAATTTTATTTTGGTTTCTTAAAAACATACCCATATTGAGGCTAGAGTACAAAAACCATACCCTATTTATGACCAAAATCAGCCAAAATTGCTACCCTATTTATGACTAAAACGGCTGAAAAACCATACCCTTAGGGGCCGCACATACCTATATAGCCCATATAAGGGAGTATTCCCCCCCCCGGGAACGGACCCTGTCTATTCTTGACCAGGCGCTGGTGATATCTCTCTGTTCCTGCTTTTATCCCTCAGGGACCTCAGGCAGCATCTGTTTGTTTCGTTAATTAGAAAGGAGGCTCTATAAGCCCCCCAAAACTGAGTAATTGGAAGTGAAAAAAAGGATTGATTTCGTTGACAAACGGAGGAACTCCTGGATAATCCGGGAGGGTTGGCAGATGTAGTTCGTACAGCTTACCGCTATTGTGTAAAGCCCCGGCCAAAAGATCGCGAAATTTCAGCGCAACAGATCGCAACATCGTTGGGTGCAACACGTTGCGCACGTTTGGCTACCCTGTTGCGACGTGATGCGACATGTTGTGTGTTGTCGGCTCAAATTTGAAAATGGTCAAATTTTCATGCAATATTTGTGCATGCTGCATGATGTTGTAGTCGTTTGGCCAGGTTCGTACAACAATGTTGTACCTGGGCATTCATGTTAGTTCGCTTTTCAACTCGCAACATATCGGAACACGTTGCAACAGGATGGCCAAATGCGTGCAACATGTTACGCCCAGCCCGGGCACCCAGCGCCTAATAATGTTGCGATCTGTTGCTTTTAAATGTTGTGATCGTTTGGCCGGAGCTTGCATATGCTGGGTCAACAATGTTGGGATTTGTTGCTTTTAAACGAGCTTTGTAACCTATATTTTTATTGCATAATAATAGTGTAAAATAGTGTACATGAAAGAGTGCACAAAACTTTTCCTCTGTGATTTAAATTAGGACCGCGAAAACAAAAACTCGCTTTACGTCACAGTTTTTTGAATAGTGTGATTTGTATCCGGAAATGATCCCCAAATTGGACTGCAAATGATCCCTAGCCACAAATGATCCCCGATGTGGACCGCAAATTAGCCTACGTGTAGCCGTACCCTCCCCCCGAGGAAAAACGTTTTCCTCGGGGGAGGGTACGGCTACACGTGCGCTAACCGCAAATGATCCCGTTGAAAAACAAAAAATGGCATTGAATTTGATCCTCGGGTCGTGTCTTCAATTTTAAACGTAAACAGAAGCAATCATAACTAAGTATATTCTATATGATATCCTGAAATCCCATGATAAAGAGTTCTTCGGATAATTACCGTAAAATCTTTTCGGAATTTAACCGCAGCGAATATTGCGAACGAATTAATGACGTCAGTATCCAATTAGTCGTGTCTTATTTCCTGGCCTGCACGTTTGGCCAAATGTTGGGTGCTACAGACTTTTCACATGCGGTTTCCGGTTTTGGTCAATCACGCGAAATGAAATACTTTTTTCATCGATGTTGAAAGTCAGTAGCAAGGAATTCTAACGGATATGGTTGTAGTGGTGTAACCTATACATATCTCATGAAGAAAAACTTCTTTAGTCTGAGAATCTTACACGAAACTGCAGCTTACGACTGCCATTCTACTTCTATTTTGAAATGACATGCGGTTTTCCGGCTTTTCGCATTTCTTCCACGGATAATGAAGGCAAGTGTTAGATCGCTCTACATACTATATGTAAGTTGACCAATCAGTGCTCCTGTCCAGAATTTCTGGCTGCAAGTGGCAGATGTAACATGAAAATGGCATCCAAATATAATCTACGATAGATTTTGGTCTTAGTTTTGGTAGCATTAAGCTGTTATTGTTGTAGATCGAGCTTCAGTTGTTTAGAAATAGTATTGCTGTCCATGCCATTCCTCCTTTTCCAGTGGGGACCATTTGCGTCCACATCGGGATCATTTGCGGTTCGGGATCTTGGGGATCATTTCCGGTCTGAGGATCATTTGCGGTCGGGGATCGACATCATTTGCGGCGTTGTAAAGATTTTTCCTTTTTCCACAAATTATATAAGGTATTGTTCTATATGCTCGACACTTTCTACCTGTCAAGTTTTTTTTTCCCAGGTATTATTTTAATAGACTATCAGTGTATGTGTTCAGCTACCGCAAAATGTAACGTGAACCGATGAGTAGCTTTGATCCAAGTCGTTCGAGGCTTTTTCCACGCGCGGGAGAGCGCGTGAAAAAAGCCGCGAACGACCGTCTGAGAATCAGGCTATTGGGTAACGCGCTTGATAAGCACGAGTACAGGCATAAAAAGGGTAAAATTAGCCCATAACATCTCTTAAGCGAGAATGGTGACCCATCGTTTTATCGTTTGTTTCAAAACAGTGCTTGGCAGAGAACATTCAAGAAAGTTAAAAAAAAAATGCATCCGCAACTTTTATTTCTGAGGAATCACATGATCCGCAAAAAGGACTGGAATAGCTCTTAGGAGACTAAGTACTAGAAAAGTGGCGCGAAGGCGCCGGGGAAATCAAGACAAAAGATGAAGAACAAAAACCTTTGCGACGTATTTGATAAACGTTGTAATTTCTTATAGCTCTTCTTAATTCATTCTACGCCCTTTTGTCTTAAGGCCTAAGGTTAATGAAAAAGAGCATGACAAGATAAATTAGCATTTCCCAGCGGCTTGTTGTGGCTGTGTTTCAGCACTGGATGGAGCACTGATTGCAGGTGATTGTTGTCGACAATGAAGGTAGTGTCGGTGCATCTGTGTATGTTACTTTTGTGGTTTCTTGTCGACCATTAATTTTAATGTGTCTAATATTCATCATCGTATTTAAGGCATGTGAGTTTCGGGGCGTTTGATAGTTTGCTTCTGAAATTGGGAGTAGACCTGTCGATTGCTAATGTGTAGTTCAACTTGGAACGTTTGCTTCTAATTAACCATCGCAATATTTGACCAGAAAAAGATGATGCGTTTGTGGAATTTGGCTAACTGGTGTTTTGTTGTTGTGGCTGTTTTGCTTAGCCATGTTCCACTTATCGGTAGGTTTATTTAGTTTAATTTTCGCCACAAGACACTTGATTCTCAAGCGTATGATATCTAATCATGGAAAATTGTTCAGTGTACCCTGTCTTTTTGTATAAACGAAAGCGGCATGATTCTTTCCTCCTTTATTTATCAAATACAATAAATAACAATTTGGTATCAGGTAATCATACGGTTTCGAGTTCAATTTGGAATTAATTTGCACGAGCCGCTTCGGCGAGTGCAATTTCAGCTTTTTGAAAAACTCACAACCTCTATTAACTATGCTCACAAGTGCGGATTAATTTCAAATTGAACGAGAAAAACAGTATGATTACTTATTAAGAAATAGAAAACATGTACCGTGTTTCTATTGAGTTATACAAACATGAGCGGAAGTTTGGGAGAACGAAAAATGCTGTAGGAACACGAGCTGCAGGTGAGTGTTTCCACAGCGTTTTCGAGTTCTCCCAAACTTTCATGAGTGTTTCTATTAAACAATTAGATTATGAGCTCGAGATTTCTATCGCGTGATAGTTGACGAGGGCTCAGCCCGAGTCAACTATCACGCATAGTATAAATCAACTAGTCGTTCAAAATTTTATCTAAATCCTCTTTAGAGACACCTCGAAAACGCCAAGAAATGCCGTTATTTTGTTAACAAGGGCACACTGTTATGCTACTCACTATCTATCACAGAATAGAACGCGAGTAGCGAAGCCAATCAGAGGACGTCATTCGTGATAGAACGCTAGTAGATATATACTAAAACTTGATAGAAAGACGGAGTACATGTTTTCTATTTCTTTTAGAAAACACCACGACAAGAAAAAGGAAAACAACTTGTTAACCTTGATTATCAAAATGTAAATTCTCTCTGCTTGTGCCATTACTATGTCAACAGTGTGCGCTAGTTCTGTGTCTCCATCCAGTTATACAAACATGATTTTTCACCACTCAGTGCACATGCTTTCTTAGGACTGTTTTCTAATTAATAATACAAACATGAAAAAAATTTGTGTGGAAAAAGTACCAGAAGATGTTTCTTGAAGCCATTTTTTTCGCACTGGAGAAAACTTTTTTCAAAGTTTCCATACAAAATTTTTGTTTCTTTTCCTCAGAAACGAAACGGTATTGTTTTCAGTTCGGGGGTGAACTATTTACATAGTGGAGGTAATATCCAATCAGAGTTAAGTTCGTAATTGTAAATGTAAATACGGCGGCAAAATTTCTGCCAAAATTCTGTGCATCGAAATGCGACATTTCAATTGTTGCCTTGTACGAAATGGGGAATTATCGATTGAAACTCTCTTCATCTGTATATATTACACAAGAAAGCTACAAACTGGACTTCTAATCGCATAGTGATAGTAAAAGGGAAATATATTTTCGAGCTAGAGACGCTGCCACACCAAGCGATTTGACCCTCAATGAGATATTTTAAGCCAATTGAAGCAGTTAATTTTGTTTAGTTCAACAAAGAAATGGAACTGTTTTTCGTTTTAGAGTGATTTAGTGACATAGTGAGCATAAGAGTTATCAATGTAACGCTTGTAATTCACAAGATAAACATGTGCAGCAAAAACATCCTGTTGAAACTAAATTTAATTTCGAGTCACGGAAACAAAAGGAACTTAAAAATGTCATAAACTTTAAGGTAGAAATAGCTGGAGGCTTAAATGTTTTAAGTCAGACTGGAACGATGTGATTCTAAAGAAACGAAGATATCTGTTTCAGCTTGCTTGATTTAAATGTGATTAAGATCACAACGGCGACATAACTTTAGTCAAATCGGATTTGTCAGGAATAACAATCCCGCTTATTTTCTGTGGATGCTTACGGGAAAAGAACACGCACTTGCAACGCTTGGACCATACTACTGACAGAAACGATAAACTGTGGAAGGTAACTAATTCATCAAATTGTATTTTAATTAACCTTGCTATATTGCAAAAGAGGTACAATATGGCTTTCTTATAAGGTGTGGACATTTTATAGATTTAATTGAATTTGTCAAATTTTCCGCCACAAATTGAGAAACTTCACTTCTTGTGGAGCGCGTCCTATTGTAAGCTTTTGGAAATAACAAACTTTTTGTTTTGACCGTGGCTGAGCTGGTTTCCATGAAAACACAGATAGCAATTGTATTTTTGCTTCATATATAAACCGAAGGTGGACTGTGTAAATAAGTTGCATAACTCTCGTCACACGTAACATGTCCTTTTTGAAAAGAAAAATATATTACATCAACAACAACAAAACGAAGAGTGCCGCAGCCCCGGGGGAGGTACTCCCAGAAAAATTGGGTGGGGGTGTGTGACCTGCTTCTCAAAACCCTTACCCTATTTATGACCCGACCCTTAAATCAAAACCCTATTTCAGAGCTGGGTTATAATTAGTTCCTTAGTTCCGACCAGGCTGTAAACATAAATGTGAAGGGCTTTTGTTGATTTTCTTTGCTAATCTTGATCCAGAATTACGATGTGTAATTTGCCCTGGTGTTACACTTTTTGCACTGGTGTTACACTTGATTTGCACGGCTATCAGCCAATCAGAATCTAGTAATTTTTTCATGTGCATTATTAAACCATTAAGGTTTTGATACAGAGTAAATTAATAGTCATCTTAATAATGTATGTTTCATGTTCACTGATGTTCCATGGTTCTTGTGTTTTCTTCCAGATGCATCCACGCAGATTAAAATTTCGTTGGAAGTGGACAATCCTCTTAAAGTTCTTGTGAACACTTCAGTAGTCTACCTACGCTGGAACTATACAATTGCTGGTGATGAGGAATTCAAGGAGGTGGATTTCCATTTGGTGCAAGCAAGGTGTACATTGGCTATATTAGTACCAGTCACCTTTCATTGAATGAAAACTTTCAAGATCGTTTTGGTTTGGAACTCCCAGGCACATTGATCATCCACAATGTTACTGCTGCAGATACAGGGATATATATATTTCAAGTCGAGACCACGGCAGCAAGAAAAGTGCAAAGCACCGTCTATCTTGATGTCCTTGGTAAACTATATTTATGATCATATAAAAAACATGTATGTAGATACAGTATAGTTAAGCACAGAATTTGATTTTTCAATGTTCATCCCCAGATTTGCATCCTATTCTTGGTTTTCATGTGACGTAATCATATTCCAAAATTAAGTGTTTCCCTTACTTCTGATGTTTAAGTTTCATCTGATAAAAGACCCTATAGGAACTTGACGTTTCATAATGTTTTAGCTTGACAGGGTTCTTATTGTGATAGAGCATGTTTGAATTTCCAAAATTTTTTGCATTGCGTGACATGGCAATGACGGCCTGAGAAGGCTGTTACGCAGGTCAAATGTAGAGTTATCACATTAGTGTTTGCTAATTTAAACATTGCTTGCACTAGAAGAAGCATTTATTTCAATGTGTCGGATCTATAGAGCAATCTATTTTTGTTTCAATAGCATAACCCAGTGACAGATGTTTCTGTTACTTTACAGCTGCCATGTTTGTGTCCCTCCGAAGGACACAAACATGGCGTCTCCATACAAAGCTCTATAAATTTGGGTGACACACTTCTGCAAATAAATCGTGAATGAAAAACAGCAGAGACCTGATTCTTGGCAGGTTGTTTATATATCAATCATCTATCGTATCCAAGATTGTTGGTTACGATTTTTAGTTTTGATCACATAATTGGTGAAAACCGGAAATTGAATGAGAGTAGCCCTTGTTGTTTTCTGGCCACTAACAGCATTGTGCAAAAATAATGCAAACAAGATTTAACAAAATTTGCACATTTCTGTGCTGTAATCCATCTTGTTAAAATTCAGGAATGAAATTTTTCCAAACAGCAAAATGAGAATGAGTAGTACCTTCAATGCAAATGACATATGTTAATTATGTTTATGTATTTGTATACTGCACATATCACTGATAGTTTCATGGCAGCTTAAAATTTTTCTTTTGGGTTAGATCGGATGTCAGCTTTTAAAGGTGCCTCCAGGTGCCGTTATCAGGCCATACATGTACTTGATTTCACCCACCCAGTCCAGGCATGAAATGTTAGATGAAACCAGAGATAGAGAAACATGTAGACCATCACACCAGGAACTACATCCCCTACTCTTTTTGACAAATAAAATGTCTGAATAAGTTCCCACATTTTTATTAAATTGTTTTGAATGTTGGGCCTAATGAACTAACAAGTTACCTACAGGCAGCAGACGACTCAAAATGTACTGACAGTCCTACATAACACTCTGCACTAGCTATTGAATTGTTTTGAAAGATGGATCATGTATAGTAAAGGCATCCATAATAGAGTGTTGATGGATAACCTTGATTGACCCTTGATTAACACTCAATCGATAATTAATCGATTGACACCTTGGTTGGCACTCGATCAACATCTTGGTTGACACTCAGCTGACTATCACTGAGCATCTACCAAGTATACTGTATCTGTTCAGAGATCAGGATGTTCAGGATGATCAGAGATCAGGATCAGGATGTATTGGTCGATGGTACTGATTGACACTTGACCGTGGATGCCTTCAGTATACATGATCCCAAAAGACTGGTTAATTCACAACTCCAAAATCTCACTTCTAGACACTACTTTTCCATTTTAGTTCCTAACAATCACTTTAGAGCACCATTAGCTAACTACATGTAAAGCAGGGCTCGACTTTAGAAAGAAAATCTTTGGGCCAGCTGGCTCCTAACTTTTAAAATTTGGTCACCAGCACAAATTTTTTGGTCACTAATAATTTTCGGCCCTTCTGGCCAAAAAATTTTACTTGAAATTTCTGCAGTACAAACTGTCAACACCACCTTCTCTTATCGCTCTTACCACGATCACTTGGCCTAGATTTCTTCAGCGCGAAAGAAAAGTTAAAGATGAAAAACCATACGTAAAAATAAAACCTTAATGCATTGCTTTGTTTCATTATTTTCATTGCCCAGGTATAAAGAATATTTATTGCAGGAAGAAAATGTTATAGTTTTAATATGCAGGTTTCCATGTTCATTGGCAACTGCATGCTGCAATTCCATGTGCGTGTAAGTGAAGCTATAATTTTTCAATTTGTAACCTGTGGGAATTGGAAGAGTTGAAAACGACATGCAAGCTTGTATTCAATCATGTTTGGAAGCCTTTAGTCTCTTCCTTGTATTTTCTGTACAAACCAAACCAAAAAAAAAACGTTATACTTGAACGTAGCAAACAAAATAAAAACATTTCAATGCTGAAATACACCTTTCTAGTTCAAATTGGTTCGATCATCTTTCTTTTTTTGCCGTTTTAACAGTTTCTTTGAATTTGAAGTCTTTGAAGCAATTCAACACATCCTGACGAGTCGTGCCGGGTGGAAATTCCAAAGCGTGTCCACGTACTAAATCAATTGCAAGCGGGAATAAATGCAAATGTTAAAGTCAAAAGCAGGCTATTTTTGCTAAAGCTCAAGATACATTGCATGACTGAAAAAAAGAGGTTAAATTTACATGAAATGATCAGAATACTAACTACTCTTTGAAAAACCTAAAAGTAGTTTAACTGGAATGTGAAATTTTTCACGTTTCCGCGAGACAAGGAGAAATCTAATATCTACAAAAACAAACAAAATGCTAATGCCCATGTCTGGGGTTTGTGTTTTGGCCGTTTACGATCTAGGATCAATGTATTTTATTTCTTTCGCATGCTCTATAGGAACTACAAAATTTTGCCAATAAAAAAGTGAGAAAACTATATTTTACTCATGAGAAAGCTGTGACAAATATACAGGCACTACATGCATTCAGTTTGTTTTCGTTAATAATATGAGCTTTTGTAAATTAAATTAACTCAATATTCTTTTCCTATAACATACTGCTGTTAAAAAAAAATTGTAAAGGGAAAACTATATTAAATGTTATTTCTTAAATAAATGGTAAAGAATTTTTCTTTTTGCAAAAATCTCATTTTAGGAACAAATGTCACTTCTGGAATGCTTTCAGCCAAACATGTATATAACTGATTTCAGTAATTATAGTAAAGGCGTGTTTTAACGGCTTTTTACATGAAACTGATAAGAAATTAGATTGTCTGTGCATTCCTCGTGGTTTACAATCATTCCCTCATGGGATCTTGGGAAATGAAAAAAAAAATCAATGAAAATAAAAATTTAATAATAACTTGAAATTGTGGTCGCCAGACTGGTGACCAGAAGTGAAAAGTTAGTCGCCAGTGGACCAAATCAAGTCACATTAGCGACCCAACAGGTTGCAACGTCGAGCCCTGATGTAAAAGTGGTTAGAGATTGCTGGGCATTTGACTGTTTCTTTAATTTTAACGATATGCAGATATAAGATTACTCTACATGTATGAAAGTCATTTCAAGATAAAGCACTTATCAGCGGCCATCTCGGGGGCTTTATCCTGGGGAATTCCCAGGTATTTGCACCAAGACATTCGCAAATTTCACCTACCCAGGGCCAATATTCTTCCACAAAAAGCTACCACTGTCCTTCCCCCGAGGTGCATAATTTGAAATTGTAACGTAAATTGCAAATTGCAAATTATAACAGAATTTCCTGCATAATTTTTAATACAAATTTAACAATTATAATATATACAGTAAGCAAAAATAGCTAGTCCACCTGTTTTCTGTACACAGCGAGGTTCTGCTTTATATCTTGTAAGTCATAGAATGACAATTTCAACGAAAATACACTTGCTTTGGCCTGTGTTTACTATACATGGCTATATACCCAGTCCCTCGGGTCCGGATTTTTCATTTTCAAGATGGCGGTGATGTTACAAATCCTGCAGGTCTTACCCATTGTGTATCTTACCTTGGAAGTGCAAAAGTGGTCCAATGCCCCCATCATGGGCCAAAAATTGGCGACAAAAGTCAGCAAATCCCTGCTATTCCTCCGTATTTCCCGGGGGCCAACCTCCTGGGATGGACAAAAGTTGTTTAAGTTTTAAGTTTGTTTTTGTATAGTTAATAGCCGTGTAAATAGAGGATAAAGTAGAAGTTATAGTTCCAGTTAATGGTGTGTGTTAATTTCGTTATATGTTTTTTTTTGTATTGCAAGGATGTAAATAGTTCATTGTAAATTGAGTATTGTAATGTAAATGGTGTAAATAATGTAATTTTGTAAAGTAAGTACTAAATAAATAAATAATTTGCCCGCGGAAAAAAATTATTATAATAAGAAAAAAACCTCCTGGGATGGCCGCTGATAAGTGCATAAATTTCATTCTCTATTATTGTGAAGAACAGAAATCAATGAACTTCATTCAGCATTCCAGTTGATTTTTTTTTGGCAAGGGGTCATGTAATTTTCAGGGGGTCACACAAAGTAGGTCTACCTAGCTAACCGCAGCTGCACCACTACATAAAGCTAAGGGGATGGGTTGGGGGTGGGGGGTTGTTGGGCAAACAAATAAAGGATTGATTTTCGGGAGTCTAAAAATGTTTTTTTTTTGACATTCGGTACCTCAGAATGCTTTCTGGTACAGAAAATGCTCAGCAAAACTGAACAAAATCATTTTCCTTTTTTTTAGTGTTGGGTCAGGTAGCAGTTGCTGTAGGTTTTTTGACCAGAGACCAGTCTCTTATTTGGAACACTGTACATTGTTACATTGAAATATATGTACATGTAACTCAAGTTGTAATGTTCATCAGTTTTTAGCTTCTCCTTTCAATCATTTTATGATAACAGTAACCATTTCTAATGTAATTACATGTATAAGTACATGAATGTGATCAGAACAGTACTTGAATCCTTGAAGCGCTACTTATAACATGTTTTAAATTTTGTAGTTCCAGTACGTTTTATCAGCAAACCAACTGACAAGACAATCAATGAAACAGAGACAGTGACATTCATTTGCAATGTGTCTGGTAACCCAACCCCTACTGTCATGTGGTTCAGAGGTGAACAAACTGTTGGCAAAGGGAAAACACTTAGCTTTCCAGTCTTCAGGAATCAATCAGGATACTACTTGTGTGTCACCTACAATGACTTGAATGTGACTCTGAACACCAGTGCTTATCTTGAAGTGCATTGTAAGTTGAAATCAGTTAGTGAATAGGTATCCTCATGTATCAGGTTGTGTAGTTATGATTTCATAACGTCTTATTTTATTAGCCTGGTTAGAAATGGAGGTGCAACAGCTTTCATTAACTTAAATTTATTCTGTTGCTCATCTCAGTGTAGTAGCTGTTATTGCTCTGGTTTTTTTTCATTGGACATGGCAGTCTATGTTAGTGTCTGTTAGTGTTCTCTGGAAAGGTATTGTGCTATTGAATTGAGATTGCGTGAGCTGCTAAGCAACCAGTAATGTTTCTGTCACTCTACATGAAATATACTATTAAAGTTTCCAAGAACTGTAAAGAGCAGTGGCAACAGTTGCCTGTTATATTGTTTCCACTGCACTTCATGTTCTCCCAGACATCCACTCATCTTTCTATAAATTATTGAATTAGTTTTCTGTTTCCCTTGATTTCAGTCTACAGAACTTGTCTTGTTTCTATTTCATTGGAGCTTCTATCAACAGACAAATCTTATAGGGGTGCATTTCTTGTGAATGGACTCAAGCGTTAAGCTCGACGTTTTTCACCTTTTCTTGTCTTTCTTCTGTAGCAATTAATACTTCTACTGGGCTTGCTTCCAGTTCAAAACCTCTGAGAAAGCATCATCGAGATGGGCTATTTTAGCAATGGATTATGTAGTGTAGTGGCAGGAAGGTTTGCTCTGACTTTTTCACTCAAATTTCTGAGCATTTTTGTGCATATTTCAGGCTCTATTGAGCCCATCACTCTGATCTGGTTATTATTGGAAGAAGTTAAGCAGACACGTAAATGATTTTGGTCAAAGGTGATGACATCAGAGGTGGAACAAAGGCCAAGGCTCATCGTGGGTGGGTGGCACAGGAGTCAATGGGTTCAATTATTTTGATCCCAGGGGTGTTCACTTAAGATCTTCTTGTAACAAGACAATAGTGCTACATGTACTCTGTATCTTGACGTACAATAATAGAAGATAATTAATAATTTTCTCATTATTCGTTTCATTACACTCTGTCTGTGAAGTCAATGTTTCAATTTTGTGTGCTGCATGACTCACTGGTTTTGATAAAAAATTCTTCTTTGTTTATATTACAAGTCTGAGCATCATTTTGAGGCATAAAAGAACCAGAGTAAAGAAAAACATTAACTCTGTAATGAGTTGATTTGGCTTATGTGTTGGTTGACATCTTTACATGTTCCATGATCTTTATTATTGTAGTTCAGATTAGTTTTCACGTACAGTACATGTGCATTTACTCACATTATTAGCATGTACTGTAAATTCCCGAGTTACATGTAACCTGCTCCCAACTTACAATTAGTGCCCTCTTCCAATAAGCACCCCTCCTATCAACCAAAATTTAAATTATGTCCTCCCTCCCCCATTTTGTGGATGAGTAATGAGACA
>JAHPZR010027255.1:45000-57500 GCA_019787425.1 Platygyra sinensis
AATAATTATCATTGTACATCTTGGTAGCTGTAAGCTTCAGCATACTGTTGTGTGATAAGTTGTTTTACCTCTGTTTTGGTTTGCTTGACCAACTGATGATTTCTAAGGATTTAGTCACACATACAAGGCTGTGCTCTAACGGCGCCCGGTCGCCTCAGGCGACTAACATTTGGTCTCGGGCGACTGAAAAAGAAAAGCGGTCGCCCGTCCGGGCGCCTAGATTTCGGCGTGTGGTGAAAACCCGAAACGAAACCAGCGAACTTATTGAAATGGAACGGAACGGAACGAAACAAAAAGAAACTTCCTCGTGTTCCCGCGCTCCCGATAGCCCGAAAAACAAAAGCGCTGAAAGCGCATCAATAGCCTGTGTGATAGTGCATGGCCAAGCTTTCTTGTCCATTGAACGACGCGATAAAGCGAGCAACTGATTGTAACTAACATTTTATAATTTTACTTGCTAATTTGATGATATTTATAGAAAAAAATCCGGTAGGACAACAAAAAGAATTGCTCACGCTCACAAGTTGTCACGTCTGTGTTATGTAATATTGTTCCACATGATTTAACACGAAAAATTATTTGTCCTTGCCCGTGAGAAACTGCACGATTTTTGCACAAGCATGTGTTGAAGATCTAATTTTTCTGTTGAAGTGGTTGATGCTTATGTTTCATTTTTGTGTTTCAACAGTTTCGACAGTGGAGTGCGTGATTAATAAAATGAAACCCTGTCCTTTATGCAAATTTTTGTTGATTTAATTAGCTTCGTCCGTGGCATGCAAGATGTTTATCAGCACCATATTTGGCGACTTGCTAATCACTCGATCAAAACGAACGTTTAAAATAAGAACCCTTTTGTTCCGAAACCTATTTGAGTGGTCTTGAAAGAAATTTTTAAGCGCGGTTGTAACACCTATGTATGTGGTTAATTTACAACAGGATTTCATGATATCACAAGTTCGCCAAAAAGAGTACGTGACAGCTAAATTTAAAAACTCGCTTCTCCGCCCGCGTCATTGAACGAGAGAGATTTAAGATGAAACTGTTTGGCAATTATGCGGATTCTCTGGAACTGTAAAAAGTATACAACGCTACTCTTTCAAAACGTCACGGATTAGTAAAGATTGTCATTCAGCAATGGTTCCCTCGGCCAGATGTCGCACAAACTTACACTCAAGTTTTAATTTAACATCCTATCAATGGTTTCGTCTACTTTCTGAAAATTTTAACTTTCTTGCAAATAGTAAGTTGCAATAATGAAGGCTTCCCGATTTACCCTTACTTTCTTTAATGAAAGCTAGATAAACTTTGAAGTTTGATAATTTGATAATTTGTAACAGTGATAAATACATTTACTGTGAAGTCAAACTTGTTTATTGTCAGTAAGCAGGCAAGAATAATCATCACTGAGATTCTGGGTATGCCATAAAACAACAGTAAAATGCTAAATTCTATGATTATTATTTTCATGGTTAATTTTTAGCTAATTAAAACCATGAAATAAAATATTAATTAACTAATTAATTAATTATTAATTAATTAATTATTTTGGGCGACCAACCTGGAAGGCTGGGCGACCTACTTGTCATGGTTAGGTGCCCGAAGGGCACCCTGAAAATTTTCCTAGAGCACAGCCTTGACATAAGCAAATTATTATGAATGCAGTGTACCGTGTACATTGTATGTCCTTGAAAGAACAAAATATGGCCCTAGAATCATGTCCAAGTTGTTTGATTTCTTATCTGTTTGTCAGTTTTATTGCTGATCATCTCTGTGAATTGTTAAATTAAAAGAAGTTATGTTCAATTGCTTTTTTGTGACAGACCTGCCCACTGAGACAAGTATGACAGCTGACCCTGCTAATACCACTGTGCTGCGTGAGAGTAATTTGGTGCTAAACTGCAGTGCAGATGCCAACCCTGATGCTCATGTGTATCACTACTACTTTAATGGTGACCTTATTGGAAACAGCAGTTCAGGTGTGTTTAACACCACTGTAATAGCAGATGGAGTGTACACATGTGTTCCTGAAAATACAGTTGGTACACAAAGCAGTTCTACTGTCAGCATCACTGCTGTTGGTAAGTTATACATTTGTATTCATCTACGTTTTACTAGTTTTACTTTCTTCAATCACTGCAAAAACATCAGTTCGCTTTTAATTAGTAAGATAAAGTGAGTTTTGAATACAATTAAATCTCAAATTTTTAGCAGGTTCTTGGGCTTTAAAAATAATGGTAATGTTTACTTAAAAGCCACAGCCTATAAAACTACTGCAAAAGTTGTCAGCAAAAAATCAAGCCTTTGCTTTAGAGTGAAAAATAAATTTTAACACGCTGTCATGGCTTTTCTGTAAACTGTGTAAAATAATAAACTTGAACTTGAACTCTGATTGGTTTATATATTCACATGTTCATCTCTACGTGTACACCATAGATATTCCTGTTATAGTTTGTTGTTACTGGTATATTAACAATGTCATTGTTTCTCCATTTTCAGATGCACCTTCTGTAGAAATTGATACTACAACTACAAGTGTCATAGAAGGAAACAACATGACATTTTTATGCAATGCTTCTGGTAAACCTCATCCTACCATAACATGGACTGAGCTTGGCACCTCTGAAGTGCTCTCGAATACATCTTCACTCACCATTGTGAATGTAAGCAGACCTAAGACACCTGACAACATGATCCAGTATCAGTGTACAGCCAGTAATGGAGTGGAAACACCTGCTATGGCTACAGTCAATGTTACTGTTCACTGTAAGTAGAAACAGTGAAAGGCACATAATGTATTCTGTTAATAGGCATAGAGATAAAGGATACTACATGCCCACGTGGAGATTCCATCAATCCTTCTTTGATGGTTGAAAAATATTTCACATTATATAATAACCCAAGTTATTCTCGCATTTTGATTGGTTCTTGCCTATGATCTATTAGAGGACATGCATGATTGACATCATCATTACAAAGTTTTTCCCTCTGCTGTTTTAAAATGGCGGAAAGTGTTGAGAATTAAGATAATATTTTACGTGACTATAGGCAAAAGATGAGGTACAAAAAAGTCTTGCCGAGGCATTAAACAGGTTCAAGAAGCAGGAAGAAGAAAGATAAAGCCGTTTCTTTTAGAAAAAATTATCGAGCAGTCTCAGTCGGCAGTCTACCGAGACTAAACCACGCACAAAATTGGTCTTGGTAGCCGAGAACCATTGCTTTATCTCGAATTTAACAAACCCAATAAACAACATGTTTCTGAGATTAGTTTATATAAAAATTCAACTTTCCTCAGTGTCAAAATAACTGTTGACATACTGATTGATGTCAGGAATGAAACACCAAAATGAGTAAAATCAGATAAAATAAACACAATAACCTTGCTTTCTATGTGAATGTTCCTGTCTTTTTCAGGACACAGCAGTGAGCTATAAAGTATAGCTAACCACAGTTCACGGCCAAGAGTATCGCAGCTCAGATGTGTCTCTGACACTATATCAAACTGTTTTAAGAATCACCAACCACAGAAGACAAACATCTCCACTGTCATTTACGCTCCTTTCATTCAAAATTCGAATTATAATGGCCTCTAGGTTGATTTTCCGAAGGTATTTTTCAACTCCTTCAATTTTCAAGGCAACGTCTAAGCTTTTTGGCTCGCATGGCTGCTCCAATGACAAAAAGTGACTTGATTTTTCCAACATTTTCTTCAAGATTTGTAGATTTCGCAGTTCAATTCTGCTTTTGCTATAAGTTTTCATTTCATGAGAAGCGACACTTGAGCCAGGTTTGACAGTGGCATGATTTTTCTTGACCAATCAGAATTCTTTGCTGCGTGTAGTAACCAATGAAATTGCTTCATTTTGCAGTGATCATAGACAACGTCAAATGGCTTTATTTAGTCGTTGCCAAAGTAGGCAAAGGCCATATTTTGAAATAAACTAAAGCTTTATGTGTAGTAATTTGTTTCATTATTATATAAAACAAATAGATTCCATGTTGCCATGCATCTGTTCAGTAATAGATCACAGATGACGTCAAATGTGGTAAGAACATCAGTGACACACTTTGCTATCGCCTCGTGTGCCACTTTTGATGTCATCTGTGATCTACATGTATTACTGAACAGTCGCACGGCAACATGGAATCTATTTGTTAACCCTTTAAGCCCCGAAGGAAATGACCAGTTTTTCTAAATCGGTAACCATGAACGAGCAGACCACATGTGATATACCATTTGAAAGTTATTTTCTGAAATATGCTATAAATCATACCAAAAGAGATAGAGGAGGCCACAGATTGGATTGACAAGTGCCCGAAATGAAAAAATAAAAACGTTTAAAATTTTTCTATTCCTTATGCACACTGGGCACCCCCCTTCACTATAGCTTAAATTGCAGCTCTCAGTGCATTGTTTATTGTCAGATATTAACTTGGTCTAAAAAGTACAAAGACAAAAGGTTCCAAAAGTTGCAGGGGTGGTAAATCAAGTCTTGTATAGGAGGGGGGCCTGATATTATGCCTTCAAAGTGCAGATCTTTCCAAGATCTTTTAGTTGTGCAAATTTCATGCAAATTGACTGAATATTGACCATGTAATTGCATCTTGTGCCATATGGCACTACCGGGGCTTAAAGGGAGTGAGCACAGAAAACAACTGAAATGCTCAAACATGAGAAGAAAATTTTGTCATGTAATGTTCTGGACATTTATTAATACGTTTAATTAATTTAATATATTCTACTGGTATATTTGTATTCATAGTTTTATTTTCTGAGGACCACAAGTTGATTTGCCTTTGGCTATTTAGTGTTAAACCCTTTTAAATAAATTATTTACTTACTTAATTCATCTGTATGTATAAGAAAATAACCCTAAGAAAATATGCATGTTGAGCCGTTGAAAGCGTGTTTCTATTTAACAATTAGATTATGAGCTCAAGATTTCTATTTAAACAATAGAGTGTTTCTGTTGAGGAGGTATCGGTTGATAGTTGCCCTGCGGAAATTTGGTGTTCTTAAAACAAATATTTACCCAAAAGCAAAACTTCGAAGGCAAATATTTCTACTGCACATCAGTTCAAAAATTAAAAATTTGAAAATTATTTTCAGTTTTTTTAGGTGAAAGCTGTGAAAGGCAAATGTAAAATTTGAAAAGGAAAACAGACAAAAACCGACTACATGTAAATGCAATTTCAGTTGTTTATTTTCTACAAGCCTGCTTGTTTACAGAAAACATTTCACAGACGACTACTATCCATCCAGGTATTTTCTGTGGATGGGCACTGTGGGCTGATCAATTTAAACCAATGAGAGTCTG
This sequence comes from Platygyra sinensis, assembly GCA_019787425.1. Taxonomy (NCBI): domain Eukaryota; kingdom Metazoa; phylum Cnidaria; class Anthozoa; order Scleractinia; family Merulinidae; genus Platygyra; species Platygyra sinensis. Next base: position 50,316 of record JAHPZR010027255.1, read on the forward strand.
AGAAAATTGAGTGGTGAACTACAGTATAAGAGGCCGAAAAAATCGGGATAGAATAATCCTACTTGAAATAATGGTTTCCAGCTATTTCTCGACTTTCTGAACTTTGCGCCTTAAAGAGATCACTTGGATTAAATTGTCATTTAAAATTGAAGTTGTGTGCACTTGGAAATCTGTTTAAATAATATCAACAATCAAGAAACCATAAATGTCCTACGTTTAGTCTTCTCAAGAATTCAATTATCCATTTGCCTCAAAATTTTCCTCCAAAACTTTAGAGAAACAGAAAAAGTGTCATTTTGTAGATGACCTCCAGCCACAGTGCACTAATGGCTGATAGTGTGCAATGGCTCACCCAATCAGAACACATCAGCACGATAGAAACCCGATTTCAGATCAGAAATAAAAAAGGAGATCAAAGCGAGATCAAATTTGCATGATGGATGTTTTCCTTCAGATCATGGTGTATTAATCTGTTAGAACAACATTTGTCCTGCTCCAAAGCAGGATGCGGGGACTTTTAGCTTTGGTAAGGGTTAACCAAATTTGGTAGGGGAAAATTATTGACACACTTGTATCGACATCATCATCATCATCATAATTTATTTGCCTTTATATATAACAAAAATTAAAGATACAGCAGGTTGTTAGGCAAGAAGACCTCAGGAGACAACTAGGCTTATAGGAGAACTGATGACAGATTTTTTTCACAAAATAGACAAAATTTGCCTAGTGCACACAGGCCCTTAGCTACATTCTCATCAGTGGGTTCTTGATTGAAGGCTTTCTACATAATATACAAATGTATTTAAAAGCAAGAAAAACAGAAAAGTGTCCATGCAACATTGCTAACTATGTTTCTTTAGTTCCCCCAGCAATTGACTCAGCTCCATCAGCTTATCAAGTTATTGAAGGCAATGGAGCCATCCTGTTCTGTAATGCCACCGGTAATCCACAGCCCAACATTACATGGACCAAACAAGGAAACAACAGCAAACTGTCTACATCAGAGACTCTTAATCTGACAAAGCTGATGAGAGAAGATGATGGATCAGTGTACAAATGTACAGTGACAAATGAAGTTGGATCAGCAGAAGCTAATACTACAGTTACTGTCTTATGTAAGTCGTTGAAAGGAACAACAAAGAAAGGATGAACTTGACCTGACTATAATATTTTTATAACTTGATGTTAGGGACTGTTCAGTTTTCATGGATTAGAGGGGGGGAGGGGGAGGGGTTGCCAGTGGGATTTTATAGATAGCCCAGGGTTGTTATATGTAATGAACCCCTCATCAGAATATCTTTTACTTGAACCCATGCCCCCTCCATTTAACTAAATTTTTGGGATGGTTCCCCCATGAAAAATGGTTAAGTAAAATCATCAGCATTCTGAACAATAGACCAGTTTGAAGTCAGTTTAAGCAGTTTTTGACACTGCACAGTTGTTCAATTAATTAGTTTTTCAATTAGTTTTTTCAATTTTCTTTGGGCTGCCAAGCTTGACTTCTGGGCACCCAAGCCTACAAGGTTGCATACCTGAAGGGCTCCCTAGAATTTAACTTAAAACGCAACCTTGTAAGATAAAGTTTTGAGAGGCCCCCCTTTGAGCACCATATTTTTCAGCTGGCACACTCGTTGAACGCATATTTTTTGACCTGCCCCCTTTGGTGCACATGTTTGACAAAAAAAGGATCACCAAGTTGCACTTTATCGAACTAGCTTGGACAGTCCTTTTTGGAGAATAAAAATTATTGGTCTTGTTTGTTTTTGTACCTGGATGGACAAAAACCTTGCAAGGAACTTGTGCAAGTTTAAGAACACCTACATGTACACTGTAAATGTATGTGTGATTGCCAGTTGAAGGCTTTTATCCACCAAATTTTAGATACTATGGAATTTTTGGCTTCATCTCTTATAAGAATTTCATTCTTCTGGTTTTTCAACATGTATGTCCTCAGTGGATTTTACAAGCTGGCCACTTTACACATGTATGGCCATATTTCTCAAAAAGAAAATCTTTAGTCACTTCTAGGCTGGGTTTTGGAATTTGCCATAAATTGTTTTCTGCTGTTTGTTTTGTCTCAGTCATTTAAAATTGTTCTAAATCAAAGTTTGTGTATTTTTAGGATAGTTAGCTTTTGAAAGTAATATCCTTGCTTTTAACTGCTACTGAGTTTGTTAGCCAATCAGAAGGCTAGAAATTAAAAAAACCAATGTTGATAATCTTCATAATCAATATTTTTACAGTCCCACCAAAGTCTGCAATACAAAATTGTCCTAGTCATGTTTCTGAAGGTGATAATGTGACGCTATACTGTAATGCAACTGGTAATCCTCCACCTGAAGTAGCCTGGATAACTTCTGAAGAGGTTCTGGTGAAAGACAGTGTAAATGTTATATCAGCTATCAACAGAAGTCTATCAGGAATATTCAAGTGTATGGCATGGAATGGAATTGGCAACAGTTATACTGCCAATTGTACTGTTGATGTTCACTGTAAGTAAATTTCCCATGTCCATTTTGAATTTACATTGTTGAGGGTACATTTCTCTGCAGTTGGATAATTTATAAATCCAAACAGTAACCCTCTTTGGAACTTGATTGCTACATGAAATCTTGAACAGGAGTTTTCAAGTTTCATCATTTGTTAGTTTCTTTGGGTAAGGATTGGAAAACATGAGTTTGCCCACCACCATTATCAATGCAGTAAGGCCCTTTTCACACGACCCCTGCTTGCTTTTTATCCTAGTTTGAATCACTGCGACGGGTAACCTTTTTGCAGACAAATGTTTATAAGCATTAACATGAAAACAGTAGTCAAGCCAGGTCATTTCGCCTTGCCAAGTAATCCTTGTCAAGACTTGGGTTGACCCCGACAAGAAGGGTTGAAATTTCTTCACTACATGTACTTACATTACCTGTAAACAGTGGGCCAAAAGCTAGCCTGGGCTGGTGCTTTCAGTCAAAGAACCATGTTGTTTAATTTTTTTTTTGGTTTCTGCATCATGACCTCCCACGATTCTGTTATACGTAATTACATAGTATACTTTCCAGGTTTTTGATTGCCATCTTTCAAGCCCATGTTTTCAGTTTTTGATCTGTAGAAAGGCTGGCCTGGGTCCAGTGCGAAGCAAACCATATGCTGTTGTAGACTGACAACCCGGGTTGGTGTAAAGTGTTTTTTTAGCACTCCCTGCAATGATTCAACCCAAACTAAAAAGCAATGTGGGGTCTTGTAAAGAGGGCTTATGTAAGTTTTCAAATGTATCTATTTTGTACATAATTTTTAAAATTAATTAGTAAAAATGATTGATTACGTAACTCCATGCTAGCTTTTATGTGAAGTGTCATGTTTTTCACAAGAGACACTATGTTAAGAAGCTGCATCATTTGTGTCCCTTACTTCTGGACAGTTGTTTTTGTGCATTATAAGTACTGTATACTGCACTTTGGCTTAACTCCTTTTCAGAAGTGTGAACTGAACTTGTTTCTTCCTTATACTGCTTGCTATATTATATTAATTATTCTGAAATGATTGTTGAACAATGGTTTATTATCCACTTTCCAGCAGGTACAGTAATAACTAAAAGCTGAGTTATTATCAAATACCTGCTATTTCAAATTTGTTGTGCAATCAATGGGTTGTGGTGGCTAATTGGACTTTTGTTTCTTTGAGTGTGAATTATCTGTGTGATCTGGGATAAAGAAACCAATGTTAGATTCTCCCAGGAAAACTGTCTGTCAGGTGTTTCATTAGCACTTTTGACATACAGTCAAACCTAAGATACCACCCAAAATGTCAAGCCAAGGTAACCACTTATGGGAGGTGGTTGCTTACAAGAGCTTAGACAATAATGGCTCAAAATTTTTCCTCCTTAGAATAATTATGATAACTGCTTAGACTTAAAGTCAATTTTGAGAAAAAAATCAGGTCCTTCCCATTTAGACTAGCTAGGAATATGATAATGTTAAAACACCTCATCCATTTTTTTGCTTTATCTGTCAGTTGGTTGATTACAGGAGGTTAAAAACAAAGGAAAATTTCAAACTTTTAGCTCTAAAAGTGGTTGAGGTCACTAACAAGAAGTCCAATAATGATTTGACTTGGAAACGTTTGGTAGTTTCAAAAACTTGTCGCTGAGGATAGGTGGTGGTAACAAAAGTTTGACTGTATGTACTGTAGCTAGTAGCTAAGTTTATCCTAAATGGCCTATCATTCGTTGGTGCGACTTTACAGTCAGACAACCTGTTGACAGCTATCGGTTAGAGGTTTTTTTTTATTGAAATTTTATTTACAAGAAAGATAGCAGTAAGAATGACATATCTGAAAAACATTTTTTTTAAAAAAAATAATCTATGGTGGGGTGTATTGATATATCAACTGAAACTGGTCTTTATTTTTTGCCAACATAAATCACTAGTACGTCTAAGACAAGTCTGTTTATTTTGTATACAACAGATTCCCCAACTTCAACCATGATTACTACACTTCCTCAGAACACTACACTGCTTCGTGATTCCACTGTATCAATAAATTGCACAACAGATGCCAACCCTGATGCTCACATTTATCACTTCTTCTTAAATGACAATGTTATTGGTAACAGCAGTTCAGGTGTGTTTAACACCACTGTAATGGCAGATGGAGTGTACACTTGTGTTCCTATCAACGCAGATGGCACAGGAGACAATGCTACTGTCAGTATCACTGCTGTTGGTAAGTGTAAGCACACATCCTATCCATTGATTTTCATTATGTCAGTAAGCACTAAATTTGAGGTGAACAACTGATTTATTCTGCTTTCCTAAATATGTGCATTCCACAGTATGATGTATATTCAGGGTTGCCACAAAGCTTTTTTTAAATAGTAGAATGTATTGTTGTAGATTTGTAAAACATCAGAACAATGCCCTGGAAAGTACTTGTACTTGCCAGAGATGATTTTCGCTGGGAGCCTAGCTGGCTACAGTGTATTTTTTACAACCCTAATGTTGGTATCAAGAATGGCCAAAGCTTTCTAGGTTCAACCAGCTTGTTTGCTGGGGATCAGTTTAAGTCGCAAGTGGAGGTTGGGTGCCCAGTGCCCTACCCCCTGGATTACATATAAAACCCAACCTGGGAAGGTAAACCACCCCATTGGCCTTCTTTACCTGCACCCCAGCCACGAGCCCCCCCACGACAACACCCCTGAGCACTTGTCACACTGAATAAGTCAGTGGAAAGGAGAAAAAGAAAAAGAGAAAGAAATGAAACGGGGGAGGGTGGGGATGCAAAAAACACACGAGAAACAACACATTGCCAAACGCTCGGAGGCACAAACAGGCTAGGCACATGGGAATGCGCACACATAGTGCCACAGGAACCCACAGACCGCCTGGCCACAAAGCTAGCCAACCAACGTGCAGGGACATCAAACATGCCTAACCACGATGGGAATCTTACAAGAACGCTACAAAAATGCTGGGAATGCTAAGGGAAACACTGGGAATGCCAATAACGCTATGCCACTGCCAAGGCGCCAGGAACGCTGCACAGCCTATAATGCCGGGGACACTCAAACTGAGTGGGGAACGCTACAAACAAACACCAGAACGCAACGGCTGCGCTTGCTCCTCGTGGTTTACTAAGTTAAAAACATTTAACCTCACTGAGTAAAGGTTGGAGAATGATGCAGTAGATGTAGTAGACTACTGTAACTATCATCCCGTGTTCTTATCTGTGTATTGCATTTTTTGGTACCAGTTACAATGTGTGTACTTGAATTCAATGTCAGAAGGAAACAATTTGTATCTGCTTATTTACAAGTACATTTCTTTCTTTCCATTATTGAACGCATGTTAAGTGGTAAAATGTTCTTATTTTCAGTGGCCTCATTTGCTGAGGTTATTCTCAAACTGTCACAGTCATTGAAGGTGGAAACATCACCTTAGTTTGCAATATCAGTGGCGTTCCTGCTCCATCTATTCTCTGGACTCAGATTGGCAGCTCAAAAGTTGTTTCTCATAATTCATCACTCACTATTGTGAATGTAAGCAGACCTGGGACACCTGATAACATGATCCAGTATCAGTGTACAGCCAGTAATGGAGTGGAAACACCTGCTACAGCTACAGTCAATGTCACTGTTAACTGTGAGTAGAAGGGGTTATAAAAGGTATTAATTTTACCAATAAGTATATAGAGATAGAGGATATCATGTGGCTGTGAGAAGACACTAAAAGCTTTCTTTGTGTGTTAGAAAATATTTTAGAAGTGAGTGTAGCCCTCAAGTCAAATAAATATATTCAACAAAAGTCCATCAAGAAGAGAAATTTTGTATCCTCCAAGTGGCCATGTAATGTTCTATTTATGACATAAGCACCAAAGAAATACCATTTTACCTTCACGGTGAAAGCCGCAATACAATACTACATTGTTTTAAGTGCCACTATGACGAAAATCACATCTTTTCTATCGAAGTCATTTTAAAGCATAAACAAGAAGCCTGCATGAGAAGAAAAATGCTGTTTACTATTTTCAAATAATTTTATCTCTTTTTGTTCCAGAGATATTCAAGTTTTTAAAATATGCAAATTATCCAAGTGATGACATAATACTCTCAACCAAATTTTGATCAGATATGATGAAAAAGGATATCTCAGCCAATTTGTATCAGAAATGTTTTAATTTTTTGCAGTATGATTCTACTAAATGTGCTCCACAACTTGAGCTGAACAGTTTTGTTACCATGGCCACATACTGGGTTCCAGACCCCCCCCCCCCCAATATTAAAGGTATTTCTGACCACCTTTGGCGTCCCATTTTCATATTTGCAAATGGTGCCTCATATACATGATCTAACAGGCATATGAATAAACAATTGAAGGCTTCGGTGGAAAAAGGGCGTTAGGTTTTTTACTCAAAAATGAAATTTATCAAAAACGCTCCAAATTTCGCATGCAGTTTTATTTAGGTGCGTTAGACAATGTTCTGCATGTTTTTTTGCTGAAGTTTGTTTCGTTTTCGAGATATTACGTATGCAAAAAACCCTGTATTTGTTGTCACGTCAGCACGTGACCGCAAAGACGGTAATTTCACTTAAAATCCAGCAAAATATTGATCTTTTGCAACGTGTAACCTCAAAAAGTGTTGATGTCAGGTTAAAACTGTTAAAACTTTTATTTCACGTTAACATGCGACCGCAAA
>JAHPZR010027255.1:62500-76147 GCA_019787425.1 Platygyra sinensis
TTTGTGATCCACCTAAAAAATCAAGAGGTAAAAATTTGATCATAGTGGCACTTTAACCATAGCAACAGTGATTTTTCCATGGTGTGAAGATATCATGTTATTTTGACACATCTCATTGGATGACAAAGTGGCAAAAGTCTTTGTAAAATGTAATCACTATGTAGTACATTATTTTAAACCAAATTGAATTACTTTCAACTCTCAACTAAAAACTGTTGACAGTGATGCATTGCTTTTGGTATTAAATTTTTTTTTTCTCTATTTATATTTGTATTAATGTGTACAGTACATCACAGTTTATAGTGGGGCACCAGCAAGCCAAAGGGTCACCAAGCAGTGCCGCATACTCATATAGAAAAAAGACAGAAACCCATGATTTTCTCATGGTTATCATAGCTAGTGGTATAGATCATTTTCACTGTCATGCAATAAAGAAATAAATCAAACCATCAAGTGGAAAAAGCTAAGAAATTGTTAAGCCCTGGACAAACTGACTCTCAAGTAGTTGCAAGTAGTGGCAAGTTGAAATTGCTTAGAGACTTGTGTTGGGTGGCAAAAGGGACAGGCAAGTTTCCTCACAAGTACATGTATAGGCAAGTTGCAAAAAACCCATTCCAAGACAGACATTTCCTGTATTTCATTGGCTGATAATACATGTATGTTAATGGTCATCACTCAACTTACGTTGACTTGGGTTGGGTGGCCAAATGGTGAAATACTTTTCTTTGACTTGCGTGCAAATTTGATCTCGGCCAAAGTGAGCGCAAGTCATTGCAAGTCAACGCAAGTGCATGCAAGGCCGGGCCAAACGGAGTCCCAAGTAGACCCAGGTTTTCAACTTGCATCTACATGTACTTGCAACTCTGTTTGGCCAGGGCTTAATGTTATAGAAGATAAATAAGACATCAGCATCAGACGTCTCCAAGTTTTAGGCCTGTGCATTTCCCCAAACTTCAGATATTTTTCAATGTTTTGCAGAAATTTACAGAGCCTGGTTTGAAAATGCCATGTTGGATGTTGGTGTACCTCCATGCATATGGTACACCAATATGGCAGCTGGAAAATAGTGTAAACATTTAGAACTTACTTTCAATTGGCTTTCTACTGTAGGTGACTGACTATCAGTACTGAAAAAAACAGGCATTTACATGAGCACTTTTCCTAATGCTCTAACTTCTAAAAGGGCTCAAAGTCTTGGGACAAGTATACAGCAACAAACTCAATAATTATTGTGACCTTGTGTCACTCACCTCCATAATCTGGAAATTCAAAATGCTCTGGTTTTCAAAAGATGCGCACTATTGAGCTGTAACACTGTAAACAGATATAAATATGCGACCTCTTGTGCCTGATGAGGATAAAAACTTGGTGGATCTTTAGGTTTAGATTTTAGAAAGAGATGATGTCATGTGAAAACGATCTATTACATGTGGGTGAGTATGCATGACGGCAGTGGCAACAGAGTTGTGCAAGATGGCTGACATCTTCAAATAATAGGTTGGCAGACATGCAACCTGGGTTTACTGTGCACTTCTTTGATATTGGATTATGACCAATTGACACCAGTCAAAACAAGGTATCTGCTAACCAGCATCATGTGACCATATTGCTTAAGTTTAGAGCTCATCAAGGTCACATGGTTTGTGGAATTTACTGTTGACCAAATGTTGGGTTTCAATAGAATTGAGGGCTCACTTTTTTTGTCTTGTGTAAAAGTCAACAGAAAGCCAATCAATATACAGAAAATTTCACCGTAAAGTTTCAAGACTCAAATCAAAATTCTACCTTATCCTGGGTTAGCTTAATCGAGCTCTGAACAACCAGGCCTTGGAGCTATGCTTTTAGACTGGCCTTAATCCCTGGGCCTAAATCTATATAGTAGTATTCAATACCATCTAGCTGCACATCTAAGATTTTCACCACTTGGTTCTTGTTTGAAGCCAGTGAGTACAGAAGTGCATCCAACACTGCTACATGTAATATTCCATGTAATAATTCCAGCTGTGTTTCTGTCCTTGTTTTGCAGTTCCCCCTGCAATTGACTCAGCTCCATCAACTTATCAAGTTATTGAAGGCAATGGAGCCATCCTGTTCTGTAATGCCACTGGTAATCCACAGCCCAACATTACATGGACTAAACAAGGAAACAAGAGCAAACTGTCTACGTCAGAGACTCTTAATCTGACAAAGCTGATGAGAGAAGATGATGGATCAGTGTACAAATGTACAGTGGCAAATGAAGTTGGATCAGCGGAAGCTACTATCACAGTTACTGTCTTTTGTAAGTTTTTGAAAAGAACAGTAAGCATGCAAAAAATTCTATGAAAAGTTGATCCTTCCATTTTGTCATCTTTATACCTCTATTCTTGGTGTTCATGTCATGTCAGAAAAAAACTAAAATTGAAATTTTTATCAGTTAAAAGTCATTTTTAAACATATCTGTTGGTCTGTCTTCAGCTCGGTAGACCGCTTTGTTTTAAAAATAGAACACGCTTTTTTCGCAATGCTTGACATTGGCATTGTTTCTTGGTAACATGCTACATCAACCCTCCAAGTTAAAGTGTCTATACCGCCAACAGGGTTTTTATAGTTATGGTAACTCTATACTGTGTAAAAAGGTATTCTAAGAAAAAAAATTGGATTCTGAGATTTTAACGCCCTAAGATATCGCCTTAAAGTTCCCGCTTCAGCCACGCCCAATGAAGTTGACCGTGAGTCAGTGCAGAAAAGAGTCTGGGTTTCTGAATGGGTTGTGACGTCAAGTCAGGAATCACGAGATCCTTCTAGTTTAGGTAATTGTTGTTTCAGTAGTGGTGAGGAGTTTTTCTTGCCAAAAAACAAACAAATTGAAGTTTGCGAAGCAATGCGGTCGTCAAGCAAGCAAAATAAAAGCATAAAGCTTCGAGATATTCCTGAAGTGACGTCATTCGTCACCAATCTAACATTACGCGGTCATCTTTATTGGGCTTGGCCAAGGTGGGAAATTTAAAGCTTGATTTTATGGCAAAAAGCATCGGAATTCACTTTTTTGGGTTTGAAGACATTTTTAGATGTTATAGAGATGATGAAAACCTAAAAAATCTTTTTGGCGGTATAGACACTTTTTTCCTTAGTGGTCATTTGGCCACTGAATGTTTATTTTTGGTCACCAGTAAAAACTTTTAGTCGCCAAAATATGCAAATTAATTAGTTAATTAATAATAATTAACTAATAAATATATATAAAGTAATAATAAGTAATTAAAGTGCTATCCCTGAGTCAATTTTAATACATCTTTAACAACTAAATGATAATGGTTTCAAAATGTCAACACGGATGTCCTCAGCACAATGCATATGGATGCTACAGAGTTGCAAGACTATAGTTATAATGCAAATACCAAAAAGCAAATTTTTACTTCGGTATCTTCATGTTAGCTAAGATTACTCTTACTCAACTCACTTAAAATGTGTACCAGAAAAAACAGACAGTAACAGTAATAGAGACAATAACAGTTTCTTCACACAAACATATAAAGGTAAGGCTGGCTGTGAAATCTATGCCCCAAAAAAGCGTGAGTATCTGCGAATTTACCGCCATTTTTCCCGGGAGAAAATTTGATCGACAAAAAATGAAAAAAAAAAACATCACTTCACAAAACACAGAAATACTGTGGATCTTAATTCATATCTACAGAGCAAAAAGATAAGTGTAGATGGCACATTACCTATATAATACAGACTGCAGCAACTAGATGATGGAATGTGTTGGCCAACATCATCACTGGCAGCATTTACTTTCTTGATCAAAACTTAAAGTAAACTTTTATTTTTACTCGAATGTGAAAGAGTTCTTGAATGACAGAAACGAAAACTTTAGCTGGATTAACGACCACAGAAGTGTTCACGCTTGAATTGTTTTTAGCAATATTACAAACAATTCAAGCGTTAAAGCATGCGAATTGAATGAGAAATATAATAAGCTTGAATATTGTTTCGTATCCATTAAAACTGTGTTATTTTACATGACGTAAAACACATCCAAGTTCTAATTTGATTCCACAATAATTATATGTTTACAATTACCAAGTCGCTTTCCATTGCAGTATTTATCATTTATGTTTACGGCACAATTTAAATACGGCAAATGTTCGCACTATTATGTCACTGGGCAGTTTTGCGGAAGTGTTTTCGCTTCCGCTGTTACAAGATGTACTTTTCAAAATTAATACACTGTAGATCCGGTCACTGTTGGCCTTCCAAATTTCCAATCAATTTCAAAGCTTTTACACTTTCTCGTCTTTTTTTGATTGCGTGCATTGTCTCACGTTCACAGGTAAAATTATCACGTCCTAATGTTCACTCAAGTGGAATGAAGTTCGTCGCATACGAAATTAGCATACTGTAAATTCGTTCTTTCTTGTGATGCCAATCGTTGGGTTCTTGGAATTTAATGGTTGAAACTTCATTCTATTTTTGTCTCAGTTTCAGTAGATTAAAATGGCAAATGAAGTGAAATTATTTTAACAAGTGAATTCATAATGCTCACAGCATTTTTTTAGGGGTCCGGATTTTTATCACGTTGATTTTAGTCGCCGGGCTGGCGACTTCCGCTTCAAGTTAGTCGCCAGCTTCACAATTCTAGTCGCCATGGCGACTAAAATGGTCGCAACTTGGAGGGTTGTACATGCATGAAAATATTGATTCACCTTTAAGTTATTTTTTTCAATTTCTGAGTAACCAATATGTTGAGAGAAGTGCCTATTGGAATGTTTTCAAGTTTAACAGAGAGAATAAATGTTTAGAGAGAGCGTTAATTCATAATTTCACATGTGAAATTACAAAATTGCCATGGCAACATCTCTTGTATGTCGATCAGTGCCAAGTTGGCATCGAGATTTTAAGAAGACCATTGAGACGGTGACCATTGAAGAAGTTACGGAATAAAAAGGAGCAGCAAAAAAACTTAAATACCTGAAAGAACACAATTCACTGGGTAAGAATTTCTGAGAAGTGGTGAGACGAAATTAGACGTGAGAAAAACCTGGAGATGATTAATTCTTCTTGAGCATTTGGATAATGTAATCGAGCGGTTTTACGCCTCTGTTGATGGCTAAGAAATCCACTTGAACCAGACAACCAGTCGAGTTCTCCTTCAGCCGCTAATCCAGCTCACCACAGTGGTGAGTAGTGGCCACGTTTACATAATTTTTCGAGAACTGTAATGTGGTGATAAACAAAGAACGTACCGGACAGGCTAACGCTTCATGCACAACAAGCTGTGATGTGTAATTTGTCCACAACCATGCTCCTTGCCAGCCCTGAAGGTTTTTCAACTTTGTGCATTTTCACTTGACTTTCATTTAGGCAAGTTTCCTTAGACCATAGAGTAAATTTTTAGCGATAATTTCACTTCAAAAACAAACTTATATGGCCTTGTGCAAAATTTTAGTTTTCAACGGGCACTGTTGTCATTTCATTCATCAGTTCATGGCGAATTTGAGTCAATCCTTTAAGAAAGATTTGACAGTTGGCTTAATTTTGAAACATTATGAACAAGCAAAAAGAATTTGAAAGGTATTTTTTATGAAGATTCTCGGAAAAATTACAAACTTCAGCATTGATTTATCCTTTAAAACAAAAACTAAATTCTTCTTTACATGTATGTTCTCGGTTTTCGATAGAATAAACCAGTAAAAATACTTTATGCGGTTGTGAGCATAATTTGTCACCCACAATATTAAAAGGTAATCAAATGGTGACGAGTGAAATTATGAAAAATTTCACTTGTGTTTTGTCAAAATTCTGATAATTTCCCTCGCCTAAAGGCTAGGGAAATAATTATCAGAATTTTGACAAAACACGTGTGAAATTATTTCATAATTTCACTCGTCACCATTTGATTACACATACTAATCACATGTGTGTTTAATTCCCAGTTAATTTATAAGGTTTTATACTCCAAATTTATACTTGGATTTTCTGGCTTCAGCTCTTATAAGAGAATTTTCTTGCACTGATTGCCCTGTTAGAATTTACAAGCTGGTCACTTTACACATGTGGGGCCACATTTCTGAAGGAGAAAATCTGTAACTACTGTACTTCAGGGTTGGGTTGTTTACAAACCTGCCATGAATTATTTTCTGTTGTTGGTGCTGTGCTGAGTCATTTTTGTTCTCAATCAAAGTCTGTATTAGCATAGTTGGGATACTTCGTTCATTTTTTTATTTTTCACCAGGCTCAAGTAAAAGTCATGCTTTATTCTGCTTCTGCTTCAATCAAAAAGCTAGAAATTTAAAACCCAATGTTGATGATACCAATGTTGATAATTTAATCAATTTTTTACAGTCCCACCAAAGTCTGCAATACAAGATTGTCCTAGTCACATGTCAGAGGGTGATAATGTGACGCTATACTGTAATGCAAACTGGTAATCCTCCACCGAAGTAGCCTGGATAAGGTCTGGAGAGGTTTCTGGTGAAAGACAGTGTTAATGTTATATCAGCTATCAACAGAACTCTATCAGGAATATTCAAGTGTATGGCATGGAATGGAATTGGCAACAATTATACTGCCAATTGTACTGTTGATGTTCACTGTAAGTAATTTCACACATAACTTGTCCATTTTGAATTTACCATTGTTGAGGGTGTGTCTCTTAGCAGTTGGATTACAAATCCACTGGCAAAGTTAATTCCTCTTTGGGTAAGGTGGTTTGCTCAGTGGTCTTCAAAAGTGTTCTCACTTCTGTTTTTTTTTTATTTTTGAAAGGCCTTGGCTAAGAGATGCCATAGGCAATGATAGTTCCTCGTAAACACCATACATGAAAGGAAACCAATGAGTTACCGATTGATTTGAGATGTTACTGTTACCACTTTGAGGCAGTGCAAGGCCAAGGAAGGAAGCTTAATGAATGGCAAATGTCCTCCTTGTACAGTGCAAGAAACATTCCTGCTTGCAAATGGCACAATTTTTTTGCATTTCTTCAACAGCATTTAACAATCTAAAAGCAGAACACTCGGGACGACTCGTCAATACATGTACCAAACACAAACATTGACAATCATACTACACGGCATCTGTCACAGAATTTTTTAATGTAGTTCTTCTGACCATCCGTTTTGACAGACTTTCGGTTACAGGTATTGCAATAAGATTGGTTTTGTGAAATTTCTAGCTTGTTGATTGAAAGCAGTAAGCAGAATAAAGCATGACTTTTACTTGAGCCTGGTGAAAAATAAAAAAATGAACGAAGTATCCCAACTATGCTAATACAGACTTTGATTGAGAACAAAAATGACTCAGCACAGCACCAACAACAGAAAATAATTCATGGCAGGTTTGTAAACAACCCAACCCTGAAGTACAGTAGTTACAGATTTTCTCCTTCAGAAATGTGGCCCCACATGTGTAAAGTGACCAGCTTGTAAATTCTAACAGGGCAATCAGTGCAAGAAAATTCTCTTATAAGAGCTGAAGCCAGAAAATCCAAGTATAAATTTGGAGTATAAAACCTTATAAATTAACTGGGAATTAAACACACATGTGATTAGTATGTGTAATCAAATGGTGACGAGTGAAATTATGAAATAATTTCACACGTGTTTTGTCAAAATTCTGATAATTATTTCCCTAGCCTTTAGGCGAGGGAAATTATCAGAATTTTGACAAAACACAAGTGAAATTTTTCATAATTTCACTCGTCACCATTTGATTACCTTTTAATATTGTGGGTGACAAATTATGCTCACAACCGCATAAAGTATTTTTACTGGTTTATTCTATCGAAAACCGAGAACATACATGTAAAGAAGAATTTAGTTTTTGTTTAAAGGATAAATCAATGCTGAAGTTTGTAATTTTCCGAGAATCTTCATAAAAAATACCTTTCAAATTCTTTTTGCTTGTTCATAATGTTTCAAAATTAAGCCAACTGTCAAATCTTTCTTAAAGGATTGACTCAAATTCGCCATGAACTGATGAATGAAATGACAACAGTGCCCGTTGAAAACTAAAATTTTGCACAAGGCCATATAAGTTTGTTTTGAAGTGAAATTATCGCTAAAAATTTACTCTATGGTCTAAGGAAACTTGCCTAAATGAAAGTCAAGTGAAAATGCACAAAGTTGAAAAACCTTCAGGGCTGGCAAGGAGCATGGTTGTGGACAAATTACACATCACAGCTTGTTGTGCATGAAGCGTTAGCCTGTCCGGTACGTTCTTTGTTTATCACCACATTACAGTTCTCGAAAAATTATGTAAACGTGGCCACTACTCACCACTGTGGTGAGCTGGATTAGCGGCTGAAGGAGAACTCGACTGGTTGTCTGGTTCAAGTGGATTTCTTAGCCATCAACAGAGGCGTAAAACCGCTCGATTACATTATCCAAATGCTCAAGAAGAATTAATCATCTCCAGGTTTTTCTCACGTCTAATTTCGTCTCACCACTTCTCAGAAATTCTTACCCAGTGAATTGTGTTCTTTCAGGTATTTAAGTTTTTTTGCTGCTCCTTTTTATTCCGTAACTTCTTCAATGGTCACCGTCTCAATGGTCTTCTTAAAATCTCGATGCCAACTTGGCACTGATCGACATACAAGAGATGTTGCCATGGCAATTTTGTAATTTCACATGTGAAATTATGAATTAACGCTCTCTCTAAACATTTATTCTCTCTGTTAAACTTGAAAACATTCCAATAGGCACTTCTCTCAACATATTGGTTACTCAGAAATTGAAAAAAATAACTTAAAGGTGAATCAATATTTTCATGCATGTACAACCCTCCAAGTTGCGACCATTTTAGTCGCCATGGCGACTAGAATTTTGAAGCTGGCGACTAACTTGAAGCGGAAGTCGCCAGCCCGGCGACTAAAATCAACGTGATAAAAATCCGGACCCCTAAAAAAATGCTGTGAGCGTTATGAATTCACTTGTTAAATAATTTCACTTCATTTGCCATTTTAATCTACTGAAACTGAGACAAAAATAGAATGAAGTTTCAACCATTAAATTCCAAGAACCCAACGATTGGCATCACAAGAAAGAACGAATTTACAGTATGCTAATTTCGTATGCGACGAACTTCATTCCACTTGAGTGAACATTAGGACGTGATAATTTTACCTGTGAACGTGAGACAATGCACGCAATCAAAAAAAGACGAGAAAGTGTAAAAGCTTTGAAATTGATTGGAAATTTGGAAGGCCAACAGTGACCGGATCTACAGTGTATTAATTTTGAAAAGTACATCTTGTAACAGCGGAAGCGAAAACACTTCCGCAAAACTGCCCAGTGACATAATAGTGCGAACATTTGCCGTATTTAAATTGTGCCGTAAACATAAATGATAAATACTGCAATGGAAAGCGACTTGGTAATTGTAAACATATAATTATTGTGGAATCAAATTAGAACTTGGATGTGTTTTACGTCATGTAAAATAACACAGTTTTAATGGATACGAAACAATATTCAAGCTTATTATATTTCTCATTCAATTCGCATGCTTTAACGCTTGAATTGTTTGTAATATTGCTAAAAACAATTCAAGCGTGAACACTTCTGTGGTCGTTAATCCAGCTAAAGTTTTCGTTTCTGTCATTCAAGAACTCTTTCACATTCGAGTAAAAATAAAAGTTTACTTTAAGTTTTGATCAAGAAAGTAAATGCTGCCAGTGATGATGTTGGCCAACACATTCCATCATCTAGTTGCTGCAGTCTGTATTATATAGGTAATGTGCCATCTACACTTATCTTTTTGCTCTGTAGATATGAATTAAGATCCACAGTATTTCTGTGTTTTGTGAAGTGATGTTTTTTTTTTTCATTTTTTGTCGATCAAATTTTCTCCCGGGAAAAATGGCGGTAAATTCGCAGATACTCACGCTTTTTTGGGGCATAGATTTCACAGCCAGCCTTACCTTTATATGTTTGTGTGAAGAAACTGTTATTGTCTCTATTACTGTTACTGTCTGTTTTTTCTGGTACACATTTTAAGTGAGTTGAGTAAGAGTAATCTTAGCTAACATGAAGATACCGAAGTAAAAATTTGCTTTTTGGTATTTGCATTATAACTATAGTCTTGCAACTCTGTAGCATCCATATGCATTGTGCTGAGGACATCCGTGTTGACATTTTGAAACCATTATCATTTAGTTGTTAAAGATGTATTAAAATTGACTCAGGGATAGCACTTTAATTACTTATTATTACTTTATATATATTTATTAGTTAATTATTATTAATTAACTAATTAATTTGCATATTTTGGCGACTAAAAGTTTTTACTGGTGACCAAAAATAAACATTCAGTGGCCAAATGACCACTAAGGAAAAAAGTGTCTATACCGCCAAAAAGATTTTTTAGGTTTTCATCATCTCTATAACATCTAAAAATGTCTTCAAACCCAAAAAAGTGAATTCCGATGCTTTTTGCCATAAAATCAAGCTTTAAATTTCCCACCTTGGCCAAGCCCAATAAAGATGACCGCGTAATGTTAGATTGGTGACGAATGACGTCACTTCAGGAATATCTCGAAGCTTTATGCTTTTATTTTGCTTGCTTGACGACCGCATTGCTTCGCAAACTTCAATTTGTTTGTTTTTTGGCAAGAAAAACTCCTCACCACTACTGAAACAACAATTACCTAAACTAGAAGGATCTCGTGATTCCTGACTTGACGTCACAACCCATTCAGAAACCCAGACTCTTTTCTGCACTGACTCACGGTCAACTTCATTGGGCGTGGCTGAAGCGGGAACTTTAAGGCGATATCTTAGGGCGTTAAAATCTCAGAATCCAATTTTTTTTCTTAGAATACCTTTTTACACAGTATAGAGTTACCATAACTATAAAAACCCTGTTGGCGGTATAGACACTTTAACTTGGAGGGTTGATGTAGCATGTTACCAAGAAACAATGCCAATGTCAAGCATTGCGAAAAAAGCGTGTTCTATTTTTAAAACAAAGCGGTCTACCGAGCTGAAGACAGACCAACAGATATGTTTAAAAATGACTTTTAACTGATAAAAATTTCAATTTTAGTTTTTTTCTGACATGACATGAACACCAAGAATAGAGGTATAAAGATGACAAAATGGAAGGATCAACTTTTCATAGAATTTTTTGCATGCTTACTGTTCTTTTCAAAAACTTACAAAAGACAGTAACTGTGATAGTAGCTTCCGCTGATCCAACTTCATTTGCCACTGTACATTTGTACACTGATCCATCATCTTCTCTCATCAGCTTTGTCAGATTAAGAGTCTCTGACGTAGACAGTTTGCTCTTGTTTCCTTGTTTAGTCCATGTAATGTTGGGCTGTGGATTACCAGTGGCATTACAGAACAGGATGGCTCCATTGCCTTCAATAACTTGATAAGTTGATGGAGCTGAGTCAATTGCAGGGGGAACTGCAAAACAAGGACAGAAACACAGCTGGAATTATTACATGGAATATTACATGTAGCAGTGTTGGATGCACTTCTGTACTCACTGGCTTCAAACAAGAACCAAGTGGTGAAAATCTTAGATGTGCAGCTAGATGGTATTGAATACTACTATATAGATTTAGGCCCAGGGATTAAGGCCAGTCTAAAAGCATAGCTCCAAGGCCTGGTTGTTCAGAGCTCGATTAAGCTAACCCAGGATAAGGTAGAATTTTGATTTGAGTCTTGAAACTTTACGGTGAAATTTTCTGTATATTGATTGGCTTTCTGTTGACTTTTACACAAGACAAAAAAAGTGAGCCCTCAATTCTATTGAAACCCAACATTTGGTCAACAGTAAATTCCACAAACCATGTGACCTTGATGAGCTCTAAACTTAAGCAATATGGTCACATGATGCTGGTTAGCAGATACCTTGTTTTGACTGGTGTCAATTGGTCATAATCCAATATCAAAGAAGTGCACAGTAAACCCAGGTTGCATGTCTGCCAACCTATTATTTGAAGATGTCAGCCATCTTGCACAACTCTGTTGCCACTGCCGTCATGCATACTCACCCACATGTAATAGATCGTTTTCACATGACATCATCTCTTTCTAAAATCTAAACCTAAAGATCCACCAAGTTTTTATCCTCATCAGGCACAAGAGGTCGCATATTTATATCTGTTTACAGTGTTACAGCTCAATAGTGCGCATCTTTTGAAAACCAGAGCATTTTGAATTTCCAGATTATGGAGGTGAGTGACACAAGGTCACAATAATTATTGAGTTTGTTGCTGTATACTTGTCCCAAGACTTTGAGCCCTTTTAGAAGTTAGAGCATTAGGAAAAGTGCTCATGTAAATGCCTGTTTTTTTCAGTACTGATAGTCAGTCACCTACAGTAGAAAGCCAATTGAAAGTAAGTTCTAAATGTTTACACTATTTTCCAGCTGCCATATTGGTGTACCATATGCATGGAGGTACACCAACATCCAACATGGCATTTTCAAACCAGGCTCTGTAAATTTCTGCAAAACATTGAAAAATATCTGAAGTTTGGGGAAATGCACAGGCCTAAAACTTGGAGACGTCTGATGCTGATGTCTTATTTATCTTCTATAACATTAAGCCCTGGCCAAACAGAGTTGCAAGTACATGTAGATGCAAGTTGAAAACCTGGGTCTACTTGGGACTCCGTTTGGCCCGGCCTTGCATGCACTTGCGTTGACTTGCAATGACTTGCGCTCACTTTGGCCGAGATCAAATTTGCACGCAAGTCAAAGAAAAGTATTTCACCATTTGGCCACCCAACCCAAGTCAACGTAAGTTGAGTGATGACCATTAACATACATGTATTATCAGCCAATGAAATACAGGAAATGTCTGTCTTGGAATGGGTTTTTTGCAACTTGCCTATACATGTACTTGTGAGGAAACTTGCCTGTCCCTTTTGCCACCCAACACAAGTCTCTAAGCAATTTCAACTTGCCACTACTTGCAACTACTTGAGAGTCAGTTTGTCCAGGGCTTAACAATTTCTTAGCTTTTTCCACTTGATGGTTTGATTTATTTCTTTATTGCATGACAGTGAAAATGATCTATACCACTAGCTATGATAACCATGAGAAAATCATGGGTTTCTGTCTTTTTTCTATATGAGTATGCGGCACTGCTTGGTGACCCTTTGGCTTGCTGGTGCCCCACTATAAACTGTGATGTACTGTACACATTAATACAAATATAAATAGAGAAAAAAAAAATTTAATACCAAAAGCAATGCATCACTGTCAACAGTTTTTAGTTGAGAGTTGAAAGTAATTCAATTTGGTTTAAAATAATGTACTACATAGTGATTACATTTTACAAAGACTTTTGCCACTTTGTCATCCAATGAGATGTGTCAAAATAACATGATATCTTCACACCATGGAAAAATCACTGTTGCTATGGTTAAAGTGCCACTATGATCAAATTTTTACCTCTTGATTTTTTAGGTGGATCACAAAGAATTCTATTAAAGAATGAAAACACGGTTTTAAAATACCATTTGCAAATACCTGCATTGGTTCCGGATATATTTAAGTTTGAAAAATGTGTAAAATATGCAGAGAGATGACTGATGACGTCATATACTCAACCCAAAATAACATCATGTATATAAATAAAGCTATCTTGGCCAATTTTCAGCGCAGACCATTGAAACTTGGTAGGCTAATAGTTATACAGAAAACACA
>JAHPZR010027260.1:0-2500 GCA_019787425.1 Platygyra sinensis
TGCGTATTAAGGCGCCATTCGGGTCCCCATAGCAGTGCCATGTATCTGTAAAACGTGTTGCTAGTTAAAAGAGAAGTTGTTCATGCCAAGTATCACTTGGATAAGAGTGCAGATTTTTTCTGTGGGAAGTGATTTCTCTGTACGAGTGTTAAGGAAATGGCGGCAGTCCTCTATACCTTCGTTGTGGGGAATATTAGTGTATATTAAAAGGAGGAGACATCAAGCGTAACGAGGATTGCGTTATTGGTAGACGTTCGAGTTCCTAGAGTTTGAGAAGGAAGTGGGTCGTGTCTAATTCACTGTAAAAAATGTAAAAACAATACATTGGGGAGACCGAACGAACGCTTTGGAGAACATCTCCTCCCCATGCAAAATCACGATGAACTCATCAGCCCTATTTCTGTTTCCACACATTTTGACCAGCCTGGGCCCTTGATCAACGATTCTTCTCATCCCCTTGGAACGTATTCAAACAATCGTGACTCTGTTAGAAAAGCACGCGAAGCACACCTCATAGATAAGGCAATGACACTTGAGCCCAATGGGGGTATAAACAGACGCGATGAACCCAATAGTTAAATTTAGCTCATATGTTAGCCTATCATATTCTGTTATCCTGTATTTTAAATGTAACGGTCATCATGACATGTATTCATTTTCTTCTAGCCTCCGTAGAAGGTTTGCCTTACAAACCGAAACATCGGGCAAATATATTTTACTCTTAATGGATGTGGGTTTTAGTAGCTTGACCCCAAGCAGCTAAACCATAAGACATGCAAGGAAATATCAGACTGCAATCAGAGAAGTAGAGAATGCTAAGAAGTCTAATATTTCAATAGTCCCTTTGCAGGATCCAGTCACATGGTACGGAATAAATTACAGCGGGACTTCCAAAACAAAGGAACTCGTACCAGTCCAGCCCGACTTTCCTTTGTTTTGAAAGAGCATGGCCACAACACGCGTGCAAAACGTCTGCGCATGCGCAAGGTCTCTATTTTTAAAATGGCGGTTGCGAATGCGAACTTCACAACAAGAACGCCTTTTTTTGAGTTAAAATCGAACTTTATTAGCATCCAAAACTTCAAAGCAGGAAACGTTAAACCTCCAGGTATGCACTGGAGCAAGGATTTCTAGAAAGTTTGCGGCGATCGTGCAAGAAAGCCGCTCATTTAGACAAATTCGTGCATCGCCGTTCTCAGTGTTTATGTTCGACTTCAGAATGAAACAAAGGCGAGCGTGGACTTTCAAACATGATTTTCGCCTTTGGTGCAAGGAGGAAAGTATGTGGTGCAAAAGAGAGAAACTAAAGCAATTAATAAACTTTGTGTTCGTGAAATTCTAAGCTTATCTTTTGTGTGTGGAGCTTACTTTTTTGAATTTCGCGGCCGAAATCTAGTTTGTTTTGATATCGCATATAACTTGAATGGCAAATTCGCGCCGGAAGCAGGGAAGGCACGCATGCGCACTGCGTTTTTCACGCATGTTCATGGCCACTGCGTCATTTGCGTCCCAGCATAATTTATTCCGTACCATGTGACGTGAGATAATGCACAATCACGTGACGGTCCTTTATTTTCCCGTTTTGTTGAAGAGATGGATCACAACAATGTTATTTTCATGGCGAGCTAAGTCTGGAAAGAGTAACTATCCCTGGGGTAACGACCTGCTGTGCTCTTCCCAAAACGTTCTTCATAGAAAACCAAGATGGTGGTGGTTCGAACTCTTCAATCAGATCGAAGAACATGAAACTATGAACAGTGTACGTAATGCACCTATCAATGTCAAGACTGAGGGGAGGAGGGTAGTATTGGCTACCCACGGGCATATATTTGTGAGGTCTGTCCACTGGGTAAGGATTTCAATCGTTCACGAAGTCCCGTCATGTAAATATCTCAGTCCACTCAAGCTATTTAGTTCAAGTTTGTAACCCTTAGTTTGTTGTAACGTCATTACGTAATCATTACGTTACTGTCACACTTTTTTAAATATTTGTGTTACTGTATTGTAGTGGTGATGTAACTCATTAATTTATAATCTCCGAGGAATAGTTTCTTTTCTTCTTTTGTCAATGGTTGCCGAGTGGTATAAATACCGTCTTTGGAGAGCGGTAAAACGAGGTCGGTGTTATTGTTGTAGAAGGTCATTGTTTGTTAAAGGGAAAGAAAAAAGATGAGAGAGCACGATCACTGCTGAAATTCATCAGTAGAAATGACCCTACAAGTCCGCGGCAAAAATTCTTTTGTTGGGGGAACGCTGTGTTCGAATAGAGAAGGAAGATTGGAGAGGGAAGAGTAAAGGACAAGGAAAAGAGAAAAAAGAATATGGAAGACAGATCAGAAGAAGTCGCTTAACAAGTCTTGGTACACAGGTCGCGCTTAGTGTTAACGTTGTTTCTGTGGTGGTGTTGTGGACAGTCATTGGTGTTAGAAGGGAATATTAATATTGTCGGTTCGGTGAGGTGTTGAAGAACATTGCCGCGATGAAGAATTTGGACTGGCGG
>JAHPZR010027260.1:15000-17872 GCA_019787425.1 Platygyra sinensis
AGCGCGCGAAAAAAACCCGTGTTTTTTTAATTTTTTCCCGCGCTGTTTCTTGCGCTGCGCCCCAACTAACTGAACCCCTTAAAGAGGCTACTTCTTTGACTTTGACATGATTTCCATCGGGTCGGGTACCGAACAAACACCTCATCACTCCCAGGAGGCAGATGGCTCGTTACCAGATTCTCTTGGTCCTTCAAGATGGCACGCACAATATAAACCTAAAAATTAATTTATTAGAACCGAAAACAACTGATACACGAGGATCGTAAAAACAAGGGCTTAGTACTAAACACCGAATTTTAGGAGTTAGGCTATTTACAATATCTTTACAAAGTCTTGAATGTTCTTTTTTTATTTCTTCCGCCAGTCCAAATTCTTCATCGCGGCAATGTTCTTCAACACCTCACCGAACCGACAATATTAATATTCCCTTCTAACACCAATGACTGTCCACAACACCACCACAGAAACAACGTTAACACTAAGCGCGACCTGTGTACCAAGACTTGTTAAGCGACTTCTTCTGATCTGTCTTCCATATTCTTTTTTCTCTTTTCCTTGTCCTTTACTCTTCCCTCTCCAATCTTCCTTCTCTATTCGAACACAGCGTTCCCCCAACAAAAGAATTTTTGCCGCGGACTTGTAGGGTCATTTCTACTGATGAATTTCAGCAGTGATCGTGCTCTCTCATCTTTTTTCTTTCCCTTTAACAAACAATGACCTTCTACAACAATAACACCGACCTCGTTTTACCGCTCTCCAAAGACGGTATTTATACCACTCGGCAACCATTGACAAAAGAAGAAAAGAAACTATTCCTCGGAGATTATAAATTAATGAGTTACATCACCACTACAATACAGTAACACAAATATTTAAAAAAGTGTGACAGTAACGTAATGATTACGTAATGACGTTACAACAAACTAAGGGTTACAAACTTGAACTAAATAGCTTGAGTGGACTGAGATATTTACATGACGGGACTTCGTGAACGATTGAAATCCTTACCCAGTGGACAGACCTCACAAATATATGCCCGTGGGTAGCCAATACTACCCTCCTCCCCTCAGTCTTGACATTGATAGGTGCATTACGTACACTGTTCATAGTTTCATGTTCTTCGATCTGATTGAAGAGTTCGAACCACCACCATCTTGGTTTTCTATGAAGAACGTTTTGGGAAGAGCACAGCAGGTCGTTACCCCAGGGATAGTTACTCTTTCCAGACTTAGCTCGCCATGAAAATAACATTGTTGTGATCCATCTCTTCAACAAAACGGGAAAATAAAGGACCGTCACGTGATTGTGCATTATCTCACGTCACATGGTACGGAATAAATTATGCTGGGACGCAAATGACGCAGTGGCCATGAACATGCGTGAAAAACGCAGTGCGCATGCGTGCCTTCCCTGCTTCCGGCGCGAATTTGCCATTCAAGTTATATGCGATATCAAAACAAACTAGATTTCGGCCGCGAAATTCAAAAAAGTAAGCTCCACACACAAAAGATAAGCTTAGAATTTCACGAACACAAAGTTTATTAATTGCTTTAGTTTCTCTCTTTTGCACCACATACTTTCCTCCTTGCACCAAAGGCGAAAATCATGTTTGAAAGTCCACGCTCGCCTTTGTTTCATTCTGAAGTCGAACATAAACACTGAGAACGGCGATGCACGAATTTGTCTAAATGAGCGGCTTTCTTGCACGATCGCCGCAAACTTTCTAGAAATCCTTGCTCCAGTGCATACCTGGAGGTTTAACGTTTCCTGCTTTGAAGTTTTGGATGCTAATAAAGTTCGATTTTAACTCAAAAAAAGGCGTTCTTGTTGTGAAGTTCGCATTCGCAACCGCCATTTTAAAAATAGAGACCTTGCGCATGCGCAGACGTTTTGCACGCGTGTTGTGGCCATGCTCTTTCAAAACAAAGGAAAGTCGGGCTGGACTGGTACGAGTTCCTTTGTTTTGGAAGTCCCGCTGTAATTTATTCCGTACCATGTGACTGGATCCTGCAAAGGGACTATTGAAATATTAGACTTCTTAGCATTCTCTACTTCTCTGATTGCAGTCTGATATTTCCTTGCATGTCTTATGGTTTAGCTGCTTGGGGTCAAGCTACTAAAACCCACATCCATTAAGAGTAAAATATATTTGCCCGATGTTTCGGTTTGTAAGGCAAACCTTCTACGGAGGCTAGAAGAAAATGAATACATGTCATGATGACCGTTACATTTAAAATACAGGATAACAGAATATGATAGGCTAACATATGAGCTAAATTTAACTATTGGGTTCATCGCGTCTGTTTATACCCCCATTGGGCTCAAGTGTCATTGCCTTATCTATGAGGTGTGCTTCGCGTGCTTTTCTAACAGAGTCACGATTGTTTGAATACGTTCCAAGGGGATGAGAAGAATCGTTGATCAAGGGCCCAGGCTGGTCAAAATGTGTGGAAACAGAAATAGGGCTGATGAGTTCATCGTGATTTTGCATGGGGAGGAGATGTTCTCCAAAGCGTTCGTTCGGTCTCCCCAATGTATTGTTTTTACATTTTTTACAGTGAATTAGACACGACCCACTTCCTTCTCAAACTCTAGGAACTCGAACGTCTACCAATAACGCAATCCTCGTTACGCTTGATGTCTCCTCCTTTTAATATACACTAATATTCCCCACAACGAAGGTATAGAGGACTGCCGCCATTTCCTTAACACTCGTACAGAGAAATCACTTCCCACAGAAAAAATCTGCACTCTTATCCAAGTGATACTTGGCATGAACAACTTCTCTTTTAACTAGCAACACGTTTTACAGATACATGGCACTGCTATGGGGACCCGAATGGCGCCTTAATACGCAAATCTTTTCATGGGG
>JAHPZR010027262.1:0-29354 GCA_019787425.1 Platygyra sinensis
ATCGACAGCACCTACTACTTGGGGAAATCCCGCACTCTTGAAGAAAGCAGCAGTTTCCGTTTCGATGTCTTGTCGAGTAACGGGCAAGCGAACAAGTCTCTTGAATAAAACTTCAACGATGGAACTACATACCTCCAGCACGATTTGACAAACTGTTGATTTGCCCACGCCAAAGAGGTTTGACACCGTCCTGTAACTGGCCGTGTCTGCAAGTCTGTACAATGTTATCGCAACTCGCTCACGAAGAGATATCGCTTTACGATAGTTTGTATCCTGTCTCTCAACAAAAGGAGCCAGTTCTTCACAAAGTTTCTCGAATGTGACCTGGGACATTCTTAAGTTTCCGACCCAGTCGTTGTTGGTCCATTGGTCTTCCGCCATAGACCAAAATGTCTTTGCCCTTGGTTTGACCCAAAGTTCCCTGACCGGCAACTGTTGTAGGTAAGCGATCAGATTCACGAAAAACATAAAACAAGCACATCTTTTCCTCCTCATGTACCGAATTCTCGCAATAACAGCTCGGTTTTGTTGTGCTCTACTAGGTTGCGTAAATAGCAGCATTATTTTGTCAGCCATGTTACCACACAATTTTGTTGTTGATGTTTGCGTGATAGCTTACGTGGGATTTTCTTCACGGGTCCCCGGTAAGGAAAAGTATTTGGTACACGCAAGCGAGGCGAATTGAAGCGCGCTAAGAATGCATGGAGTTAAGCATGTTTCCTCGGTGTGAACGACTTCTACAGCAAAGCATGGTTAACTAAACGCTGTTTTATTTAACAGTGTTTAGGTAAACTTGTTTAACTGGTGTGAATGGGGTATAAGACATACATTGTACACAACTGTGTTTTTCATCGTATTCCTCTTGGACAACAATTTGACACTCAATGTGAAGACCATGATTAACGCACTTTAAAAACAGTTGAAATTAAGAGGATGATGGGAAGCCTGGGATTTCATTGCCATTAGCCAAACATGCACTTTAAAGTTTTACATATACTATTTATATTAAATCTGTTACAAACTGTTTGTGTGTAAAATTCAGCTCAATATTATTTGGTGTTTTCTTATTTTTCTTCAGGCATGTGATTTTCATTTTAATAGGAGTGCTGTCTTTAGTGGATGGCTTGTTGTTAGTATTTGCTGTGATGCTAGGATTGTGTGGCTCAACGAGGTATGACACACCCAACACCAGAAGTAACATTGCAGACTTGGCAGGAAGGCTTATGATTGGGTAGGTGTCTTATATTTCATTTCAAGTTACTGTATAGTGCGATGGTGAAGACAGGATAAATATATGGACATTACCAGTAGTTTGGATGTGTTTCAACATTTTCAACTATATGGCACAGTGATATTTATTAGGCCTTTGAGGAGCTTAATAATTTATGCTCATATCACATCAACTATATATCTTAATGTAAAAACCTTGATTTTATTATTTGATTCAAGTAAGCCAGTGAAAACACACAAGGTAATTTTAAAACGAAAATGCCTATATAAAGACAAATTCTAATTGAACAAGATATCTAGCAGTAGGATGTGGGATGGGCTTTGTCTACAGGGTCACTTGTTGGGATACTTATTTCGATCAGCTCTTGGGTGATATGCCTTGGATAACAGCTGCCTCATCGGTACATTCAACCAGCTTCTGTTTTGTTGTATTGTTTGTACTGCAGAACTTCAGGTCTGTTGTTCTTCTCTGCATTTCTCATCAATTTACTGGCTGGAATTGTTTTCCTTTTTGGAACAAATGTTTCAATACTTTGTGATGGATTGCCAGATTATAAACTGCTTCAAAAAGTAAGTTCATTTAAATTTCTTTCAATGGCCGGTGATTATAGTACTAACTGTATTGGAATAATTATTGAAATTACTTGTTAATTGAAGTGCTTTTTATTTTAAAAGGTGGAAATTATTTTGAAACAATTGAATCATTGTTGATATTTGTTTTGTTTCTTTAATGTTTGACTTAAGTGATTGTAACTAGAAATGAATGGCAGGGAATTAAGTTAGAAAAAGGTTTTGGTTAAGTTTTAAAAGTTCGATTTTTCCATGCACCCCAAAAGAGGGTGGGACCATGCAGGGCTTGTCAGTTTGAAGTCTTAACAAAGAACTTTTTGTGTTATTCTAAAGACTATAGACAACCCAAAAGTTATGGGAGATTACATATTGGCACAAAAGCTACTCAGTGATGGTAGTGTTCCACTGACCATATCTGGAGTGCTTGGGTAAGGTGTATGTTATTAACCTGAAAGACTGTACTAAACTTCTGATAAAATCCTTCTCTCCCTCCACCCGAAGATGAGCACTCCTGGAAATAGACCTCCAATTTGTCAGATGCAACATCCAACCCAAAATCCTGGCTTAATACTTGCCTAGTTCCAAGCCTCAATATTTTGCCTCGGTCATTTGTTTCCGGTCACAATTGGTCAGGGGAAAAAAATTTACTCTGGGCCATTCGTCTGGGAGACATCACAGGAACTAGGCAATCTTAATTCATGATGAATCTAGACTGCTTACAGTCTGATATTTACTGTTTGCACCTTGTGTACAGCTGTATTTAAAACAGCTACCATCTTGGTTTCATGTGGTTATCCACAGAAAGGTGGTCATGCTGCACTGCAGCAGAGGGAGATTTGTAGAGGTAGGATTTGTACTAGTTAAAGCCCTGGGAATGAGGTTGGCATTTTGACAGCCATCTGAGTTAGTTAGCCGTTCAATCTCCAACACAAGTAAAACAAGAAAAAAAGTCAACAGTCTAATACCTTCTTATAGTCTAAAGCATCTCTCATTTAATACATGTACGTGCCGTGCTGTAGTTTACATTAGGCCAACAGTTGAGCCAACACATTTACGTAATATGATTACAGTAATTTATGACCCTTAAATAATGTTAAATTATTTCTAGTGATTGTTCTAAAAACAATGCACCTTGGGATATCTTAAAGATGGATCATTTGTACAATCTCTCTGATGTCCTCAACTACAAAGATGTAAGTTTCATGTGCACATTAAAATTGTTAGAGACTGCGATATTAATTAAACAACTTTGATGGTGATTCTAGGGCCAACATCAACTATGCATGCTACTTTAAACTGGTTGCATGATGCACTGACAATCAGCTGGCTTCTCTGATCCCTTATGTGTTCCTCAACTGCATTTCACTGTTCAGGGATAGATTTATAACATTAGATATTATTGTGTAAGGATACTTACAATGGCTTTAGTTTAATTATTACTAGTATTGAGGTAAATTTTGAGCTGCTGCAGAGAAGTAAACCACCTCACATGAGCTACTATTGTAAATTATGTCATTATCATGGCTATCATTTGTTTAGGTTGGGGGTGATAGTCTTTGTATTGAATTCAACACTGTGTCAGCAGATGGCAAATTACATGTAGGATTATCTGAAGATGGGTCTGATAAGTCATTACAATCTGAATTATTCCTTTCTAGCAAATTCCTCCTATAACTGAAGTGTATGCTGAACTCAACAAAACTGTCGGGGATACTACAGTACTGTCTGGTGAAGCCAAGAAAAGCATAAATGATTCATTAGATGCTGGTGTACACGAAATTAACTACACTCAATATAAGGAACAGGTCTGAACAATGATAAATGACATAGGAGAGTAAATGATAGACAACAATTACAAGAATTTTATGAGGCCGGGCTCATAGCTGGGGGGGAATGTGGGGGGGAGGGGGGTGGAGGTAGTCTACAAAGCTCCATATGAGAAAGCTCTGCCCTGAGGTCTGACCCATTACTACACCATTTGGACAGAAAAGGTACCCCTTTCATTTATCCTTAATAATAATTGGTGCCCCTTTCACACACTGCTATTTTCATATTTTGAATGAATTGCCAAAAAAAGGAACACTCCTTGGCATTTTCATGTAGTGCCTAACAAAATGAAATGGTACAGCCATAGGGTGCATCTTTTTGTAATATATTATTGATTTAAGGCCCTTTAAAATAACTAAATGACAGATTTCCCTACCCTTTCATATATTGTGAAATCTTTTACCTTTTTTGTCCCTGAAGCCGTGAAAGGAGGTATCCCTTTTTGACAAAGCCTTCTCTAATAAGCCATTATAGGGGTTACCCCCTCCACCCCTCCTGGGGTTCATGGTAGGTGTACTTTAA
The DNA here is from genome assembly GCA_019787425.1 of Platygyra sinensis. Lineage (NCBI taxonomy): Eukaryota > Metazoa > Cnidaria > Anthozoa > Scleractinia > Merulinidae > Platygyra > Platygyra sinensis. Next base: position 4,150 of record JAHPZR010027262.1, read on the forward strand.
GATGAATGGACTTAACAGGGGTGACATAGAGATGGATCAACAGAATGAGATCAAGTACCAAAGTTGAAGGCCTCAATAGAGCACCAGAAAAAACAAACATTCGAACAGAACTCAAAGAGACTGAAATTATTTTAAATAGGTGGACAGCATGAGAGAGGAGTGCTGATTTAGAGAAACTAATAAATAATTAAATGTAATAATTGTATAATATGAGAATACAGTCATAAATCAGTTAAAGAAGTGCATGATACTACTACTAGTAAAGCAAGTGTCGGCACCTTAATTTAAAAATCAACAGTATAGGAAGAGTTTTTGAAATACTGGTAACTGTCTAATTTAATTTCTCACGTGCTGATTGGCTCATTTTTATCAACAATAAGAGTATTGATGGATAAAATTTAATTTATGCAATCTTTCAAGTTCAACTTTCAGCTATTAAACTATCAACTTTTTAACTAATGAGGTGTTATTGACTTTTTGTCAGTAGTCAATCAAAAAAACGACAAAAGCTATTGACAATGTCATTTTGAATAAGATTCACTTATCTTTGTTCACGGCAAGTTTATGGCACCTTTCCCCTCATTTATTCCTGCATTTGACCATTTTGGGGTCTTGTTGTTTAAAAAAAATTAATTGTCAGTTTTTCATGCATCTGTCCTCTTATTGATGATGAATTACATCATAGCCTTGTCAAAGTGTACCGTGGAATCACTGACCCTCTGGCTTGTGGTTCCACAGTGACTTTGATAATGTTATGATGCAATTCATGTGCAGTAAGAGGACAGACACATAAAAAACTGACATCAATAAATAGAGACTAACTAGAAGGAAAAAGAATTATATTCTTGTTGTATTTATCAGGTGAATAAGCCCATTGTTAAAGTTCCTCTGCCATCATTTGCGTCCAACGTCAGTAAAGCTGCTAATGCAACAAAAGATGTCAGCCAGGTACAATAATACAACGTGAACTCTACAGCACTGTTATTACTCAAAACAAGATTTCACTGGTATAAAATTGATGTATTTTTTGCTGTATAAAGAAATGATTGTGTTAAAAAGATATTCAGTCATTGACTCAGGGTCACTTACTCACTCAATCCTGGAAGGCCTTAAGTGGCACAATAAGGCCTCAGTGATACAAGGTAATTAAATAAAATTCTGAGTTCTCCCAACAGGAGTTACATTTGAACAGAATTCCCTCATGGACAGCTGATCACTGTCAATGGCTTATTAAATTATTTCTTGTCTAATGGAAATGAATTAAAGTTTTATTCTTGGAATTTCTATTACAATAAAATTTCAGATACTCTTTATTGCGTAACAGTCAGAATTAATAAAACGTGCTTTACAAGGATAAAATGTTAAGCAAGATTTATATATCATGCATAATCGTGTGGCATGCTTGAAAAGGAAGAAAAACAACGAGGAAACAAAACCAATGATTGAAAGCAATGTCCCATGAAACCCTCCAATTTAAGCTTAAATATTGTTGAACTTCAAATTTTGTTGCTACATGTGGTCACCTTAGCATGTCATGTTATATTCCACACAAGGGCTGTGGGTAGTAACAGGCCAACCGAGGCACTTGCCTCTGTCATTTCTTTCGCTTTTGTTGTTTATAGTCATCATAAATGCCTCAGTCATACGTTTTTCATGGGCTGTACATACCTGATACCAAGGCCCTGTACATGATTCCCTAAATAGAATACGAACTAACAGTAAGGGCTTCGAAAATGTTGATGATCCAGATCTTCTGTTTTGTGCCAGGGTGCAGTTAGTGATCAGTTGACAGAAACAGCAAACAGGCTTGAGCATGTTCACACAACAATTGTTAAACCAGCTCAGGAACAAGCGGTGAGTGTGTTGCTAGTGAATGTTTAAATTTGTTGTTCATGTGAATCAAAGCACCTTGTTAATACAGATGCACATAAAGATGTCTTAAAGGGAATCTTGGCTAAAAATCAGTTTTGTTCCATATCTCAAGCTGCCGTTTGTGTGAAATTGTTTCAGGGATTTGAAGTCGATAATTCTTGGCCTGGTTTGAATGCTGTGAATTTATTTTCAGGTATTTTAGGATTTCAAATTTTTCACATGCTGCTATGTTTATTTTTGCAAAGTTCGATGGGAAATTTTGTGATTGTCCTGTTGGATGTTTTTGGAATACAGTGTTGTGTAAATCTACAGATATAAAAGTAAGAAATCTTCTTCTGTAGTCTCCATTCGCAGAACGACATCATAAATTACCATAAAGTAAACACCCATTGACGCCCAGAAGTTTTAAACTGAAAACCAAACACTTCGTATTCTAACTACTTACAGAGGTGTTACCTTAAAACCCCAGTACCAGTTAAAGAGAGCCATAAAAGTGTACTTTGGAACAAAAAGTGCTTTTCATCCAAGATTCCCTTTACTAAAAGGTCACTATTATTTTAGTAGCCCCTTTGTGGCGGCACCATGGGCAGACATTCATGCGAAAGGCACTTATAATTATTGTACACTTAACTCTACTTAATTAAACTATGCGCTCACGGCTTGTCTAGACGCTACAGAACATCAGCCACTTGTAGTGGTATAAAAAGAACACCCATGAAGTACAATAGATTTACCAAAGAAGATGATTCAAGTTAATTTTTGTGATACTGTTTTATGACTACTACACTAGACACGCGACATTTTTCGGATAAAAGCAACTAAGCTCATAATTACGAATCTGTTTTCGGAATGTTTGAATGAGGGAAAGCCCTCTGAGTTTTTGGTTTGTTTGTTGTTTTCAGATTAAACTAGGGCAGCTTACAAGTAACCTTGAGCAAATGGGAATTGCTATTAAGGTATGTGCTATCACCCGCAGTTGATTAAATCAATCAATTGATTAGTCAATTGATCGCTTAATTAATAAATGAGTGTGCAGTAGGGCTGGGAGTTCAATTGTTGTATTGGGAATTCCTCGCTTAACTAATTGATATTTTTCACTTTGTTTAAGAAATAGAAAACATGTACCGTGTTTCTATCGAGTTATACAAACACGAGTGGAAGTTTGGGAGAACGAGAAATGCTGTGGGAACACGAGCCGCAGGCGAGTGTTTCCACAGCTTTTTCGAGTTCTCCCAAACTTTCACAGGTAGGTCGGCGGCATATGAGAACCAGGCTTTAACGAGCAAGCGTCCCTTGAGTGTCCACTTAATACAGCAATCAACATACACATTACTTGTCATCCTAATACTAGTTTGTTGCTGTAGGATTCATTTCAAGGAATCATGACTGATCTGAGTGATGCGGAACATTTTTTGAAAAATGAAGCACTTTCAATTGCTGCAAGGGTTGGTATTACGTTTTCAGAATGTATATTTTTTAGAATGCAATTTGTAGGTTTTCTGGAAATGTAACCAGAATAATCGAAAGAAAATGAGGAACGAGGCTGGGAGTTACATGAATGTGATATATGGTTCAGAATGAGTGGTGACATGATGCATGGTGGAGTCAGTTAACGAATATCTATGGCCGAAACTGACTACATCATTTCAACATTGTAGGGAGGAAGCGTGGCCGGCGGTCCCGGGTTCGAGTCCCGCTCTGACCACTATCTGGATTTGTTTCTCGGTAGCCACGAGTTCAAAACCTCGTGCACGCTTGTAAATAACCAACTGGTTTGCCTACGGCCAGTTGGGATTCTTAATAATGTAAAGTAAAGTAAGTAAGTAAGAACTTTATTTAATTTAACTTTATTTAATTTATCTCTCATTGTTATGTTCAGTTTGTGTTATTTGTTTCAGTTATTTGCTCGGCCCCACTAGCACTTTTGCTATAAACTCTTCCGAGGGTAAATAATAAACGTTGTAACATTATTTGTTGCCAGGGAGTTACAAAGCACTGGGACACAGTTTTTGGAGATGTAGACTCGTTGTTGGCCTACGTAATTCATCAGGTGAAACTATAACAGTGCAACATTCAAATGTAATGACTACTTTAACATCCTCATTGCTGCGACTATTGCTACTGCAGACAGAATATTTTGCTCAGTTTTTCCTGTTTTAGTTCTTTGATATTATGTATGATGTGATTTAGAGGGTCTTATGATGTTCTTGTAAGAATCTAAGTTCACTGATAACTGCGAACTCTCCCATATTAGTGTATTTAGTGATGCAGTTTGGCGCCTATACATCATTTTCATGGCGTTCACTCTCGTCTACTGTATGCAGTAGGCTTATGGGACAATTCAGCGAGTTTGCAGAATTCGTCCCACTGTAGAGAAAGTGCAATAAGTACTTTTTACTGGTTCGTACCAATTTTGACCGTAATATAAGGTCTGTGACTAAAAGTGGGACGGGGACTTGGGACGCGAGGACTCGGGGACGTAGGGACGCCGGGACGTGGGACTCGGGGACGCAGGGACGCAGGAACTCGGTGACGTCGGGACGCAACGACGTGATAAACAAACAACACCTGAATTTTGCGCTGAATTTGCAATTTACAATTTTCGGTGGTCAAGAGAAAGGTATGATGGAGAGTTCGCCAGTAGCTGATGATTTCCAGCGTCCATGGTCGCCATGATATGTTTGCTTGCCTATTTTACCGTGAGAGCCCTGGGTACAGAATAACCTCGTGGGCAGTATCTGTGTTTTCTTGTCAGTAATCCTTTAACATCGGTGCCTTATGCTTGCTAATTTCGATGCTGATGTGAAGTATATATGAAATAATTCATATTTGAACTGCGGTTGTAGATAAAAGTGAAGAATGATCATCGTATTAAATTTTCCAATTTAAGCAATTGGAACGAAGAAGCCTGAAAAAATCAGGGCTTCAACGGGATTCGAACCCGTGACCTCCGCGAATACCCGTGCGATGCTCCACCAACTGTACTATGAAGCCACACATTGGGAGCGAGGTCAACTGATTTATTGAGTTCAATAAATTAATATGAAATATGCAAACCAAAAGAAGATACAAATGATTTTGTTAAAAATATTGCAAAATGAAGATTCTTATAAAGATTTAGAATTGATTATATCAAAAGTTAATTTTTATTCTTCATAGCTGTACTTCTTTATTCGGTTCCAATCCTGTTCTGTTCTAGATACTTCGAATTAGCTATGTAGCCTTAATGAACTATTGCAACACCAATTTCTCTTAAGTAGGTCTTCTTTTGCCTTTTCTGTAATACGTTTCTTTTAAACTAAGACTAGCAGATTTCATTTATTTTTATTGTTCCTGGCCCGCCTCGATTAGCTTCTGCTACCTGCGGTGCCGGGTCAGTCATTACTGTATCATGTGGAAAAATGTAATAAAGTTGTCTTGTCTTGTCTTGTCTGGTCCTGTCTATGAAATATGAATTATTTCATATCTACTTCATGTCATTTCACTCCTGAGGGAAGATATGAACTCAATAAATTGACCTCGCTCCCAATGTGTGGCTTCATAGCAGAGATGGTGGAGCATCGCACCGGTAGTCGCGGAGGTTACTTGTTCGAATCCCGTTGAAGCCCTGATTTTTTAAGGCTTCTTCGTTCCAACTGGAAAATTTACTGCGATGATCATCCTTCACTTACTTCGATGCTGATGTTTTCTTAATTTAAGATTTTTTGTCTTACCTTAATATCAGAACAAAAGCTGACTTCTGTTCTTATGCTCACGTAAGACGAAAAATCTTATAACAAGAATTTAGTTTTTGCGGAGCTTTCATTTTTAGTCCTAGAATATGCAGATTCTTCTCGTAATGATCTCTAGCTGGTAAGTGAGGGGGAACCTATACTTAGAGCTGTCACGGTGCAAGCACACATATCAGCTCGGCCGTCATCGTTTAACTATTCACTTTGCTTTGTTGACAAGTGCGAGTCGTCATTCTCTTCAGCGATATAATAAATTTCGGAGTCTTCCGAGTCAAAGCTCATTTCAGAATCCGACGAAGTAGAAGATATTGTTGATAAAAACAGAAATTTGTCGACTGTGGAGCCCCAGTGAAAAACTTGTGCGGCAAAAAGGCTTCTACGCTCACACAGAGTAAAAGGCACGACTGGGACAGCCGAAGCTTTCGTTCTGGAAGTGACGTCACGGCCTTACTCTCCCCAGACTCCCTATGCTCGGTCGTGAACCATAGGAAACTCGGCTTCAAGGGGGCACAGAAATTCGAGGATTCAACCAAATCGAAAACTTTTTACAGCTAATTACTCCACAAAATAAGCTTTATTGTTTTAGCGAAGAAAACTTTGGGGGGTTAGGTGCACTTTAAATTTTGGCGCGGGAAATTTTCGCGGCCGGCGACCGGGTACGAGTGCATTACGCATGCTCTTGCGTTTGACCGCGATTAAGTCCCCGCCTCCTCGCGTCCCACGTCTGGGCGTCCCCGAGTCCCACGTCTCCGCGTCTCCGCGTCCCCGCGTCCCCGAGTCCCACGTCCTGGCGTTCTCGCGTACCAAGTCCCACGTTCCCGTCCCACTTTTAGTCACAGCCTAATATAAGGGCTTTCAAATTGTTCAACCAATGTCCCTCTGATTTTGTGCATGGTGTACATAAAACAATAGCAAGAAATGTCAAATGTTTTGTTTTTGGTTTGTTAGGTTCGGTTTGAGGTGGGACGATGTGAGACCGTGTTTAACATATACCATGGGCTCACTGGCTCTATTTGTCATCACTATGCAGCAGGAATGGTAAGTTAGGGGCACATGTAGGGATTTCGTGATTGGCCTTAGCCCCTGAATGTTCATCAGGAAATATCCCGAGGCCAGTAGTAGTTTTGTCTTCCTGAATGTATGTTAGGATAGCCCACCATAGTAGTTATTGATTTGTCAAATCAGTAGCCTGCTAGCAAGCGTTCCTGTACAAAGAGTTTTTCTGCATTCTGGTGTTTTTTTTTCTATTTCTTCCAGTTCGCTAGTAGCTTACAGACTTATAATATTAAATACGCCGCTAGCCAAAACCTCTACAAATCACGAGTCAGAACAAACAGTGGCAAACAAACCATATCCTATATGGCTTCCGTGTCGGTATTCTTTCTTATTTGAAAAATCTTAATGTGTACCAATTTTCTAAACAAATCAAACTATATTCCTTAACTGAACAACCGGTTTGCGATACAGGCAGGCTAACAAATCAGTTTTAGGTTCAACAATACAGACCATACTAGCCAGTGGAGAGTGATTTATCCGTTCGACAGTGTTATCCACATTCCCAACCACCTGGGTTTGTTCTAAGGACCAATCAAATTGAGAGAATAATTTGGCTCAATGTTGTGTAATACATGTTTGCGAAGTTAGTTTTCTACAAAATTCACCTTTGCCATGGTCTTATTTTTTTTTTCGTTTTCGCTCTTTATTTCTCTTCAGTTCTACATCAAGATTGTTTGTACAACATTAGTATATTACTACATAACTACATTGCTACATTGCTACATTGCTACATTGCTACATTGCTACATTGCTACATTGCTACATTACTGCATTACTGCATTACTACATTGCTACATTACTGCATTACTGCATTACTACATTGCTACATTACTACATTACTACATTGCTGTATTACTACATTACTGACATTACTTTAATTTATTTACAACATTATTATGTATTGCCAATACTAAAAAGGAATCAATAATAAGTTCGTCAGGTCAAAAAACTTAGGATCTCACATGGCTTCTGTTTAGTTTGTTACATAATCCATTTATGGGCTTTAGGGATAATTTCCGTAGCGCTGAAGGTCGTGGAAGGTAGATAAAAAGCCTGGAAAGCCTTCTATCTTAGGATTTGTTTCACGCATCTTACACCATGGTCTTATTTTTCGAATCTCACGGAGCGTGGTGGCAAAACGACAAGCTCAGACAAGCGTCAGTGTTCAAAAGCTATCTCCCGCATGCATTGTACCCTGATAAGAAACAGCCACAGAAAGACATTTGTAGTAATATCTAGCTTGTGGCCTGGCTCCCCAGGGACGCACAGGACAAAAAGATACCCCCTAGGGAGGAGCCTGTTCATTGGTTATCTAATAATGAGGGATCTTTATCATGTTTATTGCTGTCATGTTTCAGAATGCCTCTTGGGTTGCATTTGGACTTTGTGCTCTGTTTCTTCTTATTTCTATCATCCTTTGTATGAAGGCCTCCAAACATTTCCTGCGGGTTTCATTCCGTGGAGAAAGTGACGAACCAGGTTAGTTCATTGTTTCAACAAACAGACTGACAAGTTTAGAAGCAAACATTACAGCAGAAATCTCGGATTATTTTTTCATCAATCTAAAGTAAAATTAAATTGAATAAGATGTATTCTAAATCTTTATAATCTGGAAAAATTGGCTAGGTTTGTGGAGTTACGCTAAGTTTTTGTTTTTTATCTTCCAGTGCGTAATAATTAACAATTATTCACCGAAGTGAAGGTGAATAGTGGTGGCTAATCAGCTCCGAGCTAGCCAATCAGCGCGCGCGAAAAGTACTATTCACTTGTGCGGCATATAGTAATTGGACATAATTCTGTAACGTGTTTTCATAGTCGTGCATACAACCAGGAATCAAGGAAGAAGCGGAGCCATGATATTGAAATTTACACTTTTGACTAGTGTAATAAATGCACCCGAGATTGTTTTCTCGTGCAATCAGTGGTAGTACTGTGGTCCCAAGTAGGGTAGAATCCCTTTAGGAGTTAATGTCACATTTATTCTTGAGATTAAAATAAGAAAAAAAGAACTTGAATATCATCTTGATGTCAAGACATGCAATTCCCCCTCATCGCTGGCGAGGAAAATCCATTTACAAGGAGCTTATCTTTCTGCCTGGCATTAATTTCCATAGATATATTTTAGTTGTTTGATTTAAACTGTATGTGGTTCGTTTCCATCTAGTTAAATTCAATTTATTTCTAGTCGATTATTATTATTGACCAAAGGATTAACTGGGAAAAAGAAAAATTATTATTAGGAGAAAATGATTCACAGTTGAAATCAAAAATTAACATGTGATCCAAATTTCACTACAACAACATATAACTTCTGTTGAATCGAACTTGGAGAAAAATTAAGAACAATTCACGCTATGCGGACCTACAAAACCGTATTGTATGAGTCTACCGTTTCTGCAGTTCTTAGCTAAAAATATTATTTTACATTCCACGCCGTTTCAGCTAAAATGTCGAGCTTCCCTATCGTGGAGGGGACGGATGGAGAAAGCCCTCTGTTTTGATCGAAGACCAAGTGATCTAATCTGAATGAACACTGTTTTTTTTTTGTTTTCTGCAGAGGAAGAAATGTTAGAATTACCATGGATGGACGAAGCACCTGGGCGGACGTGAAAGCTACTGTTGCGAAGTCACTGCCAGTGTTAATTACTGATTACATGACAGCTATAGATTCAACATCCCGTCAAACAGATCAAAACCAGCATCCACTGTACTAGGAATAGCTCTCAATGCGACTGTTCCCGCTATTGACTGAGCGTACTGCGAATTTAAATCATTCTCTCTCTCATTCTGTTGATCAGTAAATAAGAAAATGAAGGATTTTATTAGAATTTTGTTTGTCCATGTAAGACGTGGACTAAACTTTGTATAAATAGACTAGTACGCTTTTTTAGATAGTCATAGCTTGGAGACCCGGAGGCCGATAATTGGCAGAGAAGCTCAGTTTAAATCAACCTGTGGTAAACCGTCAATCGCACTTACTCTTACTCATTTCATTCATGCTTATGTCCTCTTGATTCGCCTCTGGGTTTCTGCGTTTTTTTATTTTTTTATTTTTGCTAGAGAAAAGGAGCTAGATATCCAAATTATAATGAGAGGTGACAATTGTTGGGCACTCTTTCTCAAACAAAGGCCTTGTCTCTCAGTTACGGGAGACCTCATCACAATTTGGATTGTTCCTTTGAGTAATTATAAATTTTAGATAACAGAACATTCTTAAAATGTGACAAAATTCTTCCAACGTTTTTATAAAATTGGTTATGAAGTGAAACGGATTCAAGCTGAGGCTTCCTCTATGGCTGTTGGTATGTTTTATTGTATCCCATAAAGAATATATTTCAAATGGTACAATATGTGTGGTCTGAGTCTGTAGTTACCGTTTTACAAAATATGTGGTTTTCCCACGGGAGTTAAGAGGGTTAAGAGGTTTTGTAAAATTAAAACTTTACTTGTGAGTAAAGGCTGGTGAGGCGGGGCTTCACTTTCTCTTTCCTGGAAGTACTGGATTACGCTGACGATTTAGGCTTAGATATATTCCTACACACCAACTCGCAAATCCAACAGACGACCCGGCGACTCAATTTCAGTTCTTCGCAAAGCAACTTGACGTCAACATCATTGTTAAAAAGACCTAAGTTACGGCTCTGGACAGCGACAACAGTCCAGTCCAGTTTGAAAATGAAGACCTCCCCTACACGGACAAATTCATCCGAAAAAGAAATTTGTGGCCGAAAACGTTATCTGTAAGGTCTGCAAAAGTAAACCGCAGGCAAAGCGCAGGCTCGGATCATGTCATTGCAACAGAGGGGGCGCTTTCCATTTGGTAAAAAATTCCGGTTCGGAGCTAAATGAAGAACGTTTATTCGGTTCGCCCGACTGGAAAATTCCCAGAAAAAGTGGAACTGCTCAGAAGGTAGTCCCGTTTACCCGGTTGGAACGTCAATGGAAATTTGTGTTCTATTTACAGATTTCCCGTCTCTATCACCAGTTCCATGCCTTTCCCGGTCTTTTAAGCATCCAGGCTCCCTCGTGTTTCAACAAAAATGGCGGCTGATCATGGTCAGTTTTCTGGAAGCTTTTTGCAAACAAACTTTCAGGGCTACTACGAGTGATCTGCCTGCCACGTTCTAGCGCCAGATAAAGAAAATTTATTACAGCACAAATGTGCCATATATGAAAGTGGCAGGTAGAAATTCTTGATTGTTCGAAGCTTTTTTGCCGGTCCACGTTTCCCGCGTGAAATGTTGCATGAATAACTCTGAAAAGCTCTTTTGTAATTCTTCGTTCACAGGCGAAGTTTCTACCACTGTAAACCCTGAAAGATGGGAGGATGCAGATTTCAGACTTCTCATAACCACATATGCCGATAATAAGCATTTGTTTGGCGGGAAAGCGACGAAGAAAGACATGTTCGATAAAATAACAGAACAGTTTACTTTAAATAAGGCATCGATCTGGTCGTTTGGTGAAGCGACAGAGAGGGGCCTGTGAACGAATGGGACAAATTACCTGATTTCAAACCGTGAAGGACTAGGTACGAGTCTGTAAATTATGGGATACGCAACTATTGATCACATAGTCAGAAAGAGCACACCGAGATTCACAAAATCCCCAAGTTTGGTATTGATCAGGCTAGTTTTGACTGAGATACAGCGATTTTAAAAACGTCAAAATTAACAAAGAAATGTATGGCCATCCGGACGCTGTGTCGCACTTTAAGACTGTGGGCTCCTAATGTGGACAGGAGATGTGGATCAATAGTTGCTAGTCCCATAATTTACAGACTCGTACCGAGTCCTTCACGGCTTGAAATCAGGCAATGGAACGCACTCTTCCCAAACGGAAATTCCCAATAGCAATTTTCCGAAATTTTTTGTAAATGGAAAACGCCCATGGTCTCCAGAAGTGTTAGACGATATTAGTTTTGATTTCAAAAATGTTATCCTAAAAAATCTGCACCTTTAGGCGCCACGTAGTACGCTTAAAATCAATCTTTCTTTATACGTTATTCAGTTTATATTTTGAAGTGGATACGGTTACGATACCAAAAAAACAACATACGTTAAACAACCCCCCATTGAGACCCTCATAAAAGATATTGCAGGCATACGAAGTCAAATTCATTTATCTCGTGACCTAGAGTTGGATTATGCCCTTCTTTCTATGTTAATGCGTCTTACTAGTATCAGTGTGTCTTATGCTTACAGCAGCTTAGCCTCTTCCAGGCGTTCAGTTAGTTGTGGCGCAGCGCGAGAAACGGCGCGCGAAAGATTAGAAAAAGGGCGCGCTTTTTTTCGCGCGCCGTTTCTTGCACTGCGCCCTAGCAAACTGAACGCCTGGAAGAGGCCAACGGCAGCGCCTTCTCACTTGATATAAGCAAAAAATAAAAATAAACAAAGCTTTTTGTTATTTTTGTGGCCATGCGTATGTTTGTGTAGTCGTGTCCTTTCCACCGCTTAGCTTCACGCACTCACAAACGTTATGCTTTAGTTTGTGCTTATGCTTACTGCTGGGTGTTGTGCCCGTTATGCTTTTGCTCGTGCTCGTGTTTATGTCGTAGCGAAATGCAGGTTTTATGGCGACCCCGAGGGGCAGGAAAGGAGCACAACAAGTCAGGCTTGGCGACTGATGCATGCAGTTGTGCTTTTAAGACCACTTGGGATGTAAACTCGTATTTGATATTTTGTTTATATATCTTTTCATTTAGCTGTCTATTTTTTACAATTCATTTCAGGATAAGAATATGCATAAGAAAGGTCGAACACTGAAAGGTGTCTAAAATAAAACCAGAGTTGTAACTAGACCCGTAAAGGAGGCCAAAACCCTATAAACAAAACAAAAGAAAAGTTATTAGTAAGACGGCAATAATAAGAATAACCTTCACTCCCCTTCAGTGGTCTATAGTGAATAAATGTAAGGCTAACTCTGTATTAACCGCGTAGCGTACAGAATCGGCGTTGCGTTACTCATGATATCATTCTTTAGTATATACTAAAACAATGGATAGTGTTAAACGCGCGCGCTGATTGGCTCGTCAAACTCCGAATATCCTGTGTTATTATTCAACAAATTGTAACACTATCCAAATATGGTCATGATGCTCTCGATATCTGTCATCCGTAGGTGACGGATATCCGGCGATATACGTAGCTTCGTACGTGGGAAGAAAAAGTGAAGTGAAAAAATGTTGACAGAAAGGTTTAAAAATGTTACGAGCTTGGAAATCAATTTTGTTATCAATTTGTTGAATAATAAAACAATTATCCTGCTCAATCTTGCGGAATATCGTCTGATTTTAGCCGACTCGGCCTACGGCCTCGTCGGCTAAGTATCAGACGATATTCCGCGCGATTTCGCAGGATAATTGTTAACTATTTACCTCCGAGCAACTCAAGAGAAAATGGCGTCCCGGTTTGCAGCTGTGACAAGTGAAGAAATCATCCAGATTAATTTTTCTGGTGTGTATTATCTCACTGTTTTAGTATATACTAAAACAACTATTCACCTCAGTGTCGGTGGCTAGCGTTGGATATTTACCTCGCCGCTTCGCGGCTCGGTAAATATCCACCGCTAGCCACCTCCACTTCGGTGAATAGTTGTTAATTAAGGTAGTTTCTCAGTTGCGAAGAATGGGAGTATTTAAACGGTTTTTTGGTAGTTTTGGGGAAACGGTCCGTAGGGCGAAATCCCGACGAAGAAAGAACCAATAAGAGCTTTCGGATAGTAATTGACCGTATTTCCTACTGTAAATTTGTCGTTGATTCATATGTATGTTAAGTGGAATCCCGATTTTTTTTCCCCAAGGGAAACAAAACTGAATTGGTTCGAAAAATCAGAGTTTCCAAAAAATCAAGGGTAAAATTAGAGTGGGGAGGGGTTCGAGTTATCGGGAGGTTCGATATCGAGAAATCGGGATTCCACATAGTTTGATCACGTACAGTTACTATCCTCCGCTCCCTGTCTAGTTATGCCATTTAGAGAAAAGAAAGGTTTTATACAATTGAGTTAAGCAATAACTTCCTGGACAAGGATCCATAAGATAGGACATATATAATGAAATTAGTCAAACTTCGGTCCGGAAAAGTACAAACAAACATCTCGTTTACAGTGTGGGTTACCTCACCGCAGAAGCAAGTCACTCAGTCAAGCTACTTCCATCAAGCATTGAAGAACAAAAGAATTTTGAGCTCATACTCATGTAATGTTTATATAAAAAGTGCTTGTTCTGCATCTGTAGTGTGATTAGCAACGTTCCTTTATCGTTTGTTTCACGTTAAAGACTATAAGTTGTTTGTTGATCATCATTTCTTTATTAGCCAAACTCCTAGTTTCTAGTCCCTCAGGAGCCGAAAGCAATGGTAAGCTCGGTAGTTGAACAGTTTTAATAAACTTGGAAAACCGGTCTTACATCACTGATTCGACGGTCATGATCGATGTTTTTTCTCCGACACTCTTGTACACAGCCACGGGTATCGCTGGTTTGCCTCTGTTAGTAAAATTCATTATACCAGTCATTCCGACTATTACATGTAATTTCAGCTCAAATTGATATTTTATTACTTAGAAGTCTTGTACTTTTGCCAGAGAGAAGAATATTACAGTTTTGCGGATACCTCTGGTATTACATGTAAACGAAGCCTTTCTTTAGTCCCTGTTTTTAGGAAAGAAAATCGCGGCTTTCAGTGCACTTTACAGATCTTAAGTCAGAACTTTACTGTACTTTGATGATCACCGCATATTTTCTGCCTGTTCCATTCTTATTTTTCATGGAATTACCTTTTTTATCAACCTCAGTGTGCTGAGGATTAGGAAAGAAGTTTTCGAACAATGGCTTTCGATCACGTTGTTGTAAAAAGTGCTTTTGTTTCCTCCGCTGATTACATTTACATACTGTGCCCTCGGAGCTAGCCGTGCCCTCTGTATTAGAATGAAATGTGGACTGAGTAAGTAAGTCGTGGAAGTTTTGATACTAATAAAAGGTGGGGAGCAACTTCAGAATACCTGACCACTTTGTTTACATCGGTGTGCTTTGAAGAACGAGGAATATAACAATAGTTGCCATTCTTATTCAATAAGATGCCAATAAGTGGAGTTTAGCCAAAGACGGAATCAACATTGCATTGTTGAAACAAATAATAGATTATTAGCCCGGTTAACCCGAAATGCTAGTCATCTTCCACTCCGTGGTTGCTTACCATTTAGCAAAAAAATTCTGGAAATTTCGGTTTAAAGTCAAATTGAAGAGTAATTTTGCGGAAAATCCGTTCGGAAATTGTAGACTACCTCCAGACGTAGTCCTCTTTTTTCCGTTCGGAACGGAACAGCGCAAATTTTGCTTACCATTTGCTAAACTTTCCAGTTTCCAGTCTCTCATGAGCAGAAAAGATTTACGGGAAATGGAATTGCAAATGCTAAGCGCCATTTCGTATGGTTGGTTTGCTGATAATGGAAAAACCCTTACCATTATTCAACGGTCATACGACCCAACCGGTTTATCCTGACAAATGGTAAGCACCCCGTTTCTCCCGCCGCCAGCCATGCGCCCTCTTGAGGGCGTGAGATGATTGACATTTCAGGCTGCCTTGGTAAAAAAAAAATACTAGGTGTTGTGTGTTTCATAAAAATAATGAAGAATGAGACAAAAGAAAGGCACGATTCAGTTATTTGTTCAAAGGAAACAATAGATTCCTGATAGCGTCGAAGAAATGATATGTCGGCTGTGTTATGCAAATACCCTGAATTTATGGTTTGCACCCTAAAAAGCCATGTTTTCGCTGCTCTTCTTCTGTACTAAGTCCAAGTCAACAGTCGCATTGCTCCTTGATAAAAATATTAAACCAGGAGGTAGAATATCGAGAAGGAACGAGAAACACATGCTTCGGAAGACGTCGTGCAAAGCGCGCTTTTTTATTTAAACAATAGGTAATCTCTAGTGTATTACTTTAGCTTGGCATCTCATTAGCATTCCTTGAAAAGAAGCATGCTAAAGCAATTATCAAACTTGAGGCGCAGTTGCTTGTTGCTTGCAATGAAGGTTGGACGATTATCCGAACTGTCCAGAGTTTTGGTTGGCGAAAATAATCCGCAGTAATGTGAGGTAAGCCTAAGTCGATTAAGCTGAAAAACATTGCGTCGACCCCAATACTTTTGAGCTAGTATCCAAGTACAACCGTAATGTTTTAAAAGCTTATTCAGTTTTTGGCTCCCCGTTATTAGTGAAGCTATTCTGTAGAATGAAAATCGCGGATACAGTAGTAGCCCACCAGAGCTCTGCTGTTTTTTTCGGTTCTTATTTCACGCGGCGAGAAAACAAACCGACGGTATTTCATGCCACGAAAAGCCGGCAAGAGCCGAGGAAAATGCTCTCGCAGGTTAAACGTAACGGCAGCTTCTACCGTATTAGTTAAGGAGCACCATTGTCCTCTCCTATCTTACAGCTCTGGCTCATTTTCTTTCGCTGAGCAAGATCAAAAGAAACGTTTTAGGTTATGTCAAGAAATAACGATCTTTGAAATCTTAGATCTCTGTGATATATAATTTTTTGGGTGGCGTGGGATGCGAGATTTTGTCCCGCCACTAATGCAAATGCCGCCCTACGACGCCTAATCAGCATTCACTGTGTCTTATTCGATGATTTCTTTCCATTGAATTGAAAACTGTGACCTTTCCTAGGTGTCTTGCCTCCATGGGTACCTCGCCAGCAGTCCATTTCCTGGATAAGAAAGATGACTGTGAAGCACTCTTGGTTTGAACAGGTACTTGAAGTACAGTTTGCTCTCAGGCGTGGTGGTTTGACCTTTGTCCTAAAGAGAAACGGTCGTGAAAGGAGTTTGTTCTGTAAGTGGACGATAAGTGATAATTTTTTGCCCTTTCTGCACATTAAAACTACCTTTATGATAACAAAAAGCTGGTTTCACAGGAAATATCTCGGGGAGGCTCATAAGTTTTAAACAAAATGATTCGGGAATCGATAATCATCAAATCTAGTATTTATTTGTTTATTAGTTTGTTACATTTTTAACATATACTCGATACTACTTTAAAGAAGTGATTAAAATAACAGAAGCAGGAGATGGAGGCGACTTAAAGCATCGAGGCGTGGGCTATTTTGACCTTACCGTGTTGGTGTCTAATTCCGGTCAACAAAACACAACCTGGCAATCGCGCTTTTAAAAGACCATTTAGATTTTTAAAAGCGAACGTCAACATCTACCCTATAGTTTCTCTATTTTTCCTCGAGATACTTTTCTCGGGATTCTCGAGGAAGAAAGAGAGGGAACCTTGTGAACAAGGGTCAGCAAGAACCTTCGGAACACGCCATTCACCCTCAAGACCCCCCAAGTCATCCTCAATGCTGTTTTCCAACATGGTCGAACTTTTGTGGGCGCCACCATCTTGAATTCTTAATTCCGCTCCTGATGGGTTGACAATAACCTCTGTCATCTTGGATTCTCACTTCTATATCCATGCAAATTTGTCATCTTTGATTTTTTCTCAATAAAATGTTGTTCCACCTTAAATTTGTAATGTTTGTGCTACTGTGCATGTAAGATGTACTGTTAAGGTTATAGGGGACAGTAAAATTTCCACATGGGTGCAGAGTCAATCCATGACCCTTACATCATGTATGGACCACTTAGGAGGTATTGCACAAGCATCCTGTACATTCCAACGCTATGGGAAGAGTAGCACCTTCCACATGGGCAAGCTAACTGCTCCAGGTTCAATATATGGAGTCATTTACCTAATTGAACAGTAACTAGGGTTACCAAGGTTTTTTTAACCCCACCTTCTTGGGGTTAGGGTCTTGATGTCATTAGGTATGCCTGATGATGTCATAAGGGTTTGGGCTCCATCTAGATTTGAGTTTATTCATTTCGTTGAAAGGTTAATAAAGTCAGACTCAATCGGTCCCATACCATTACTCCTTCTCACACTTTTCTGGAAATCAAAACAATAGTGGTATTGCCTCAAACATTTCTCAAGCTCTTCAAACTGAAGCACGTGGAGCTCAGTTTTGGATAACACAGAAGAAATGGTAACAGCAAAAGTCAGGAAAGTGCTCCATGTAGTTAGTGAATTTGAAGAAGGATGTATTGTTTACAAGTGCACCATTACCCAAAAAAAACAGCGAGGGTCTTTGAAGATGCTAGATGGTATTCATTGGCAGTTAGATGAGATACAAAAGAACGAAGGAAAGTTTAGAAAACATAAAACCATTTTTGTTTTGGTAGTACTTCTGTCAACTATGTACTTTATTTTTTTCAGAGATGGCTTAAAGATTTACAGAGGTGTGTGAGGAAGAATGAAGCATTGAAGAAGCAAGAAATGTAAAATCAAGAAGAAACAGAATAAAGAAAACACTGCATTTTGAATGACCATATACATTAATGGTTTTTAACCACTATTCATAGTCTGTTCATTGGTATCTCTGCCAGCAGTAGGGTGACAATTGAATTGCCTGTCACTTCAAGTTTCTACCTTTCTACTTTTATAAGTTATGTCTAACACAAGTTACCTCCAGAGTAGCAAGTAAGATCCTTTTTCCATTTATATTTATTTTATCTCAACGTTTCATAATTTCAATCCAACTTCTTGTTTTTAGTGTTTCATAATTTTAATCCATTTTCCTGTTTTAAAGTTTCAAAATTTTTATCCAACATTTTGTTCTTAGCATTTTATAGTTTCAATCCATCTTATTGTTTTTAGACCAGTATAGGTAATTGTATGTACTCTGTCACACAAACAAGATCCAAATAATGATTCCCCGTTAATGTTTATAACGGAGAATATGCCTGATGTGATAATCGACTAGGAGATGACAAACCTTTGGTACTTTGGACACGTCATATCCTCCTCTTCAGGATTTCATGTGGAGCTAGGCTCAGATGATCTATAATTAATGTTGAACAAGCGGTGTTGGGGTCAGGCCCTGGTTCATTAGTTCCTTTTATACGACCTTTGCAAGCACCGTCACTTACCGCCATGTGCATCTGTTTGGGAATCTAGTATTTCAGTCTTTTCGCTTACTCTCCAAAATGGCTTTAGTATTTGAAATCTCCGATATGATTCTCTCCAAGGAACAGGCAGAACACCTAAATTTCTGCCACGTAGAATCAACGAGTATCGAAATTCAAGAGAACTTCAACCTAACTGCAATGTTGGCCTTGTTGAAGTGGAAAAGGTGGGTTCCGGACCTGGAGGGCAACTATGAAATGATCGAATGCCGTTTCAAACGTGGCCATGGGGAGTAATATATATATGTTTTCCGGATGATTGGTTACGATCTCTATGGCTTTATATATGTTTTCCGTATGATCAGTTACGATTCCTATGGCTTTCCCAGTCGAGAAATATGTATATATTTTAGCTGGAAAGTGATCTATGGAAACAGGATGCCTGTTATTTCAGCTTATCCCTTTTCAAGAAGTTATAACTTCTATTATTATTTGCACTGTCAAGAAAAAAAAACTTAATATAACATAGTTTACAATACAGAAAAAAACACAGAAATTAGCTAGAAAAAAAAACACTATTTTTATATGTCAATTTCAATATTTTTATAATTATTCCAATTTATTTGTTTCTGCTCTAAAAATAAAAAAGTACAGTCTGTCTCCGCCCACAAATAGCAAAGGCTAATTATGGTCCACGGAGCTACACCCAGTCAGTGGTTAAACTGGCAATTATTAAGTACTCCTCTTGACACAACATAAGCTGGGATGCCTTTTCTAGACATTTCAAGAACAAACCAGCTCCTTTAGGAGCCACCACATCACCAAAGACAATGAACCAATATGCTTTCCCGAGTTCTTTAAATTTTGTGCTCTTCCCTCTAAACATGCATTAGTATAGCCTATTAATACAAATGAAGGATGATGATGTTGGACATTGCCATCTTTCTAAAAAGTTACATTCGGCTAGAGATGTGATATTCCTTTAGAGTGAAATTTTTAACTTATTTAGTGTTTTTGTCAGTGATTTTTACAGAGATGAGGGGAAACATTTCTTTCATGCTTCATGCACTAGCTCCTTATGCAGCTTAAACAGAATAATAAAAATAATAATACAAAACAAATGGCGTTTTTTGGCTCGTGTGGCCTGGCGTTGTTAAAAAATATTTGTCACAATTTAAATTAAGTGCTCCGAACTTCTATTGTTTTAATTTGAATGGTAGGGCCACGAGTTTATCATTGGGGTTGCAGGCAAATCTACAATTTAAAGTGGAGTACAGTGCATGACTAACGGAGCAGAAAACATGAAAAGTAACACATTGTATAGGAAGCAGCCAATAAACCTCAAACTTCGGCAAGCAGCATGCCATATACATCAGCTGCAATCACACAACCTTGCAGACTCTTCAGATCTCCGAGATAAGCTTCTTGCTCGAAGAAAGAGAAAGAAAGAGAAATGGATTGCAAAATTATTTGCATTATTATCAGTATGGTACGTAATTTTGTATATAAATAGATAGAAGTATGATTTACTTTTGTTCCCTGGTATCTAAATGTTACCCAGAAATATTTCTTTTTTAAAGAGTAATAAGAGTCTCGCGCTGAAACAAAATTCTAACCCATCTGATAGCCACAAGGCCGGCGGATAACTTTTGACAACGTTGTCAATGGGAATCCCAAGACAAGTTCCCGTCCAAATCAATACTCATATACGTGTAGGTTTTAGCGTCGCTTTTTACATCAAACTGGTAGTTTAAATTAGCCAATTCGTTATGGCTACCAATAATAGAGTATTTGGTTTCTTTGACATTAAGACTAAGTTTATTAGCTTGTAGTCAGGTCTTAATTACGGTCAAGTTACTATTTAATTTGTATTGCAAGTCGGCTGGATGTTGTGGGTTGGGTGTTGTCATCATATATTACTTATTTAGTGGAAAAAGGTTTTTAAATGCACGCAACTAATGCATTCTAAAACCTTGAACTTATTTGAAGTCCAGGGAAAAAAAACATAGCATTCTTATAGTTTCTCAAGTAGCATTATTGAAACCAATTCCAAATTAATTTGTGTTGTTTTTGCATACAGTTTACACTTATGAAGGGAAAAACATGTTTACAAATCTTGGAAGTACTTCTTACTTGGCACGCTGCTATCACAGCTGTTAAAATCATGACAAACCTGTCCAATGCTTGTTTGAACACTGTTGTGGATCAGTTTGAGGTATGTAAGAAAGCAATCATCGATTATTGAAACATTATACGATCTGATGTCCATGTTTTGAATCAACAGAGGGGAAGTAAAGGAGAGGCAAAGAAAGTGGTGCTGTTTCCAGGAATTGTGTAGAAGAACTTTGCATTGTGCCGCATGCAGATTCAAGTCAGAAACTGATAACCCGAGAGCCCTTGAATTGCCCGAAGAAGATTTAGAAGGCGTGATCGACGACAACGATTGGCCGCGTTTTGCTATCCTTGGAAGCAAGCAAGGAGGCATGTTTTCAATTAACAGATTTCAAGCCATGGTTATTTAACTCATAGATCAGTTAGAACACTGTTTATATTGAATGGCAGGCATGTCATTTTTGCTGATGGTTTGATGGTCAAGTAGTTAAGAGGTTGAGTTGTGGCCCAGAACTCCCGGTTCGAATCTTGGTTAAGGTAATTAGTTATATGTGTTCATAAAAATGTATATGTAATTGGCCACTCCTCATTGGGGCTTTCCAGGACCAATTGATGTAAACAAACAATGATAAATATTCAAATAAACATACCTAGATTATGAATCCCAACTGGCGAGAGGCACATCAGTTGTCTCCCCATTATAGTTGTATTATTTCTTTATTTATGATTTCTTTAACAAGTATTTATTTTTTTATTTATCATTTTTTGACATTCAAGTCATTATTATGGATAATTTTAAACAAGCAGACTTTTACTGCCTGTTAATTTTAAACAAGCAGACTTTTAGTGTTTTGTAAGTTTAAACAAGCAGACGGTAATTAGCGTTTTTCCCTAATTGAACTTAAAAGGTCAAAATCACAATAGCAATTTCATGTGCATGCATCCAGGGCCCATCATTTTAGACCCAATGAATGGCTACAAATTGATGTCTTTGCATGAGAATGAAGCCTTTAGGTATCACCTCATTTGCACCACAATTTTCATTTGACTTTGATTTTCACTAGTTATATGCAATAAAAAATTGTCAAGTACTTGTAAAGAATTTAAATTTTGTGGCTGGTACGACACGGCGTTTCGTCTCGGGCAAGAGACTCGGATACTTTCCAAATTGCAGCAAACTCATCGAGTATCGTGGTCAGAGTCCCGTTCGCGAAGTCAAGATGTTAGCAGTCTGGCCCACAATTGCAGAAGGATTCCCAACCGCAAGTTCACAAGTTATATGTGGTTGGGAATCCTTCTGCGATAGAGGGCCAGACTGCTAACAGCTTGACTTCGCGAACAGGACTTTGAGCACGAGCCTCAACGAGTTTGCTGCAATTTGAAAAGTATCTGACAAGTCTCCTGGCCAAGACAAAACGCCGCAACATACCAGCCACGAAACATTTCATCACTGCCACTGGTCAACCAGACATATCATCAACTCTCATTGGTCCAAGCAGCACCATTTCCATATCAAACCCACCCTTCACAGTAAGCAAACAAAAGCTTCAACCTTTCCAGTTTTTCAGCTTAGTGATCATGACCTCTTCTTGTCCTTCAGCCTTAACTACCAATACCAGAAGTATTAGAATACCCATTACTCATAATATTGAAAGGATACCTTATAATTCCTAAAGTCTTCCTTCAAAACATTGGGATGCTACTGCCTTATCAATACAACAGCAACAGAAACAAACCAGTTCAAATCAGCCTTTTTTCCCTTGACATAAGTGATAACAAATACCCAGTGCTGACAGTACTTGTAACAAACAAAATCAATTTCACAAAAAAATTGTCATTTCTACAAGTAGTTGACTGTTATTTAAAATAAAGAGTCAACTACCCTTTTTTGCACCATTTTGTCATTGATCCTCAATTACCAGTACCACGATTTCAACCACTTATTCAAAAGCTCAAGCAGCATTACTACATGAAGTTGTTCCACATGCAACCAGCAGATGAAAGTGACCATGTATTAAACACCAGTCTGTGGCGAAGGCAGACAAAATTAAATTTTTGAATGAGCCAAGGGAAACTAAACTAGCAAAACACAAGCACGTGTCAACACCATGCACACCAACCATGTGTGACATTTGACATGACAGTTGCCACACCACAGTCAAACAGCTCTGCTCTACTTTTTTTATAAACTCTTCTACAAAACACAGCATATATGCCCTTCCACAACAAGGTGAAACAAAATAGATTGGAAGACGAAAATTAAAAGTAGCGAAAATAGCACATGTACAAATGTTTCAAGCTGTAGGCATCTTGTGGGTTTACGTATGATTGTCATTAGATTACATTTCCAGCCGCTGGTAGTGTCACAAGAATTTTAATTAGTACCTAATGAATTTATGTCACAGACTTGCTTTGCTACTCATGCATCGAACCATCTCTTCTTGGGGAGTAACGCAGACCAGACTCTAGAAAGCAGCAGAAATTGAGCCTACCATCATGTGGAAGATTAAACATTGAGAGGACTTCAATATGATATATTATAAAGGCCACAACACCTTTCTCGAGTTCTGTGAATTTTTGTAACCCTGTGTAATCAATTAGTGTTGGATTTGGATTTAGCTTGTTGCAGCAGTGATAAACCAGCTATCATAATGAAAGACAGCTGGGATGCCAAGTTATGGCATATTACTTTAATTAATAATTTGACAACTAGATTTCACTTTGGTTATGTAGACCTGAACAGATTGTTGTCCAATAGACCCTGCTTATTAATACAACTGTTTGGTCCTGTGTAGTTACTAATTTTGCACAATTTTGTTTCACCCTTTTCATTTTGTTCACCTTTTTAACTATTTCACTATAGTTTCCCCACAAATAGCCCTTTGACACCCTTTTAATATATACTGATGGGTCATCCTGTTACTAAAATATTTGTTATCATCATCATTACTATCATCATTATCCCATTTTCCTCTAATTAAAGGGAAAAAATCACAGCAGAACAGTTCAAGCTCTCTTGATGAACATGTTAAATGCTCAAAGAGAAAATTTATATCAAGGAATAATGCTTAAATTGCATATAGCTTAACATATTTCAATAAATAGGACAAGTTCAAATTAGATGATTCTATATGCTTATCTTTTGCAGATGGGAGATTTAGAAAATGTATGCATGTTTGTTGCATACTACAGTTGTATGCATATGTCCGTACATTTATCTTTGATGCATAGTGAGCACCTAACAACAAGCAGTTTCTACAAGGTTTGTGCATTTGTTCCTGTCATCAAAATTGTGAAAGCTACACTTAAAGTTATTATTGTTATTACCTTTTCATGCATACCTTATGCTCTGTGATGCAAGAAAAATCATGTTTAGCATCAGCTATTTGCCATACATGCCACACTCAATTAACATAGACTCACTTGATTTCCTTTTTCATCCAAAGTTGCAACTTCTTCAAGAGTGAAAACACTGCCATGTTGTTTACCAATATCAAGCTATTTCTTAGCACAAAACACAACATTTACTCATCATTGTGCATTTTGCAAAAAGAAATAAATGATAATAATAAAGTCTGGCATGGTAGTGGGTTTGATCTTGGATGGCTTTCTTGACTTTGCAGGGTTCTCTAAGACTAAAAAATGACAAAATGAATGAAACTTAAAATTGGAATTTCCGAAGTTGTGGGGGAGTCTTGGCTAAAATCCCTTCTTTGAAGATATGGATACTTTCTGGAACTACATATTGTATCATGTGATCGATTTAACCCAATAAAAATCAGAGTGTGTAACAGTGTGTGAGCACAGCCAGTCAGATTGTAGCATTTGCGTCATTTTAAGTAGAACTCTACTAAAACCATTTATTAAAATTCTACTAAAAATTAAAGGAATGCTCTTGCACACCATCAGTCATTATTATACATTGAACTCTCCAACTCTTTTCGGATTGGCCGAAAGCGTACAGTGAATTTTCGAAATCAGCACCCATGACCTCATAACTGCAATTATGCAATAATCATGTCAAGGTCATGGGTAATCATGTCATGTATGACCGCAGTGCATGACTTCCAAGGGTTATCATGTCAACTCTGTGCGACTCTCATTGCTTGTCGTCAGTGAAGAAGCAGAAACATGAATTCCAAGTTTCTGCGTTTAATGTATAATAAAACATTAGATTCGGTTTTTGTGATATCCAGAATAATCAAGGTCGCGGTTAAGGCCATCAGCCTCAGCCTTTGGATTTGTCTGATAACCGGTACCTAGACTTTGATTATTCTGGATATCACAAAAACCTCATCCAGTAATTAACAATTAGACTACGAGCCCGTGTTTTCTACGAGCAGATAGTCAACGAGGCGCAGCATGGTTTCAAAACCAATGGAACAAAGGAAAAAGAGAAAATTTAGACAACAACCTTGAAGCCGAGAAGCTAGAAAAGTAAAAATAATTATTTACGTTTGTAATCGAACCCGGGTAATTG
>JAHPZR010027264.1:0-13647 GCA_019787425.1 Platygyra sinensis
TGTAGCACAGACCAAATCATGAAAGTAAGTGCTGGAGTTTTTTATGAAAGCGCTTTGAGTTTCGTATAATCTTTTGTAATGTGCTATGTTAAGTGAAGTAAGAAAAAAAACTAATAAAGTTAAGTCCAGAAAGTGTGGACAGTTGTGAGATCGCTTTACAGGTTACGTTGAGGTCAGGAAACCTCAAGGGGTTGGGGCGAGAGCAAGTTTGGAAAGTTCCCCACCTTAAGGTGGCTCAAAACAGTTTTCAGCACCTATATTTGGATGGGTCCTTATAACTACTTTTTATCACTTGATGCTACAAACTTGGTATCAAAACACTGCCCAATCATTGGTGAGCACGTTGTTATCATTTTTGTGACCCAATAGGTTACTATAGCAACGGTATTACCTCCTAAAAACACCCTTAATTGCAGCTTTAGGGGCTTATAATTCAAAAACGGCACGGTAAAATTTTTTTATATCATCACCTTTTGATAAGCATGATGAGACGCAACTTTTGGCAAAGTTTGAAAAAATTCTGTACATGGGGTTCAGAGCTACCTTAAATTTTCGAAAATTTAAGGTGGCTCTGAACCCCATGTACAGAATTTTTTCAAACTTTGCCAAAAGTTGCACGTTATCCTGCTTATCAAAATTCTGTAACAAGAAAAAATTTCACCGTGCCGTTTTTGAGATATTAGACTCCGGGAACGAGATTGTATTCAGTTCCCTCTTTTGCGCCTGTCTCTCTTAGTTTTTCAACATGGCGGATTGATTGCTCAACATAGGGTGCTTACCATTTGTCAGAATAAATCGGTTTTATTTGACGTGGAGTAAGGGTGAGGGTTTTTTCTCCCGAAATTAACAAGCCGCCAACCGAAGGAGATGATTTACAATTCGATTACCGACTAGTAACTGTTTTCGGCTGATGAGACTGAAAACTGGAGAGTTACGCAATTGGTAAAGAAATTACTGCCGTTCCGTTTCGAATGGAAAAAGAGGACTTAATCTGGACGTAGTCTGCAATCAGCTCTGAACGGATTTTCGGCAAAATTACTGTTGTTTTATGAGAAGATTTTCCGTACGTTGCTCAGTTATTCTTTGAAGATCGAAAATTCTTATCAAGAAAAGCCAATCGTGGTTCTTCCAGTAGTAGGAATTTCATTTTATTGTCTTGGAAAATAGTACTTTGAACATCCCCCTCTCTTCGTACACCAGTAAATCTGTGCTTGATCATAGCAGTAGTTTTATTTAGTAGTCAGGCATCCTCTCGCATGGCGTCAGTGAAATTCAAACAAAAAATTTCACTTTCATGGTGTACAAAAGCAGCTGAAAACTACTACTATAGCCAATTGCAGAAACGTGAGAGGACTGGGACGAGTTTCTAATATTAATTAGATTGAAAGTCTAAACATTTCAAGGTCAGAACTTCACGCTATCCCACATATCCATATATGGATAGGACATAACCATGCATGGATATATATGGATAAGACAATGTGGGAGTGTGCTCTATTTGTGGGCTAGCATGAAGTTCTTGCCCATTTCAACTGAAATGTTACTGAATGAAAAGCTACCCAGCCAAGTTTAAGAGTTTTCAACGGAAAATTGTTTAAATGGGAACCTTGCAAAAGTTGCAAAATTCCATACAAATCCTTATAATTTTGTGGCTTGTCTACCCAATCCATACAAACTCTCTATTTTAGGTGATATTTGAAGAGCTACCATTTTGCCATTTTACTCCTTCAAATACTTCTATTCTTGGTTAAGAGTCTCGAATTTAGTTGATCTTTCATTTGGATATCTTAGGTTTTCAAACAAACGGAAAACAACCATACTCTTCCCCAGTCCTCTCACGTTTCTGCAATTGCCTAATCATACAAATGTTCGCTCCCAATGGCTTCTTGGTTTTGTGATAGACTACGCTTTTGCGTAACGCGGTACGTGGCATTTGACGGCCGAGCTAGCTGTCATGTTAGTTAAAAAAAGTGACTTATTTCAGAGAATTCAAGTATTTGGACAGTTCATGTATTAGAAAAAGTATTGTTTTAATGTTTTTAAGTTCTTAGAGAGATAACTTCACGCTTTTGTAGCATAACTCAGTGACAGATGTTTCCGTTTGTTGGTTTCCGGCCGCCATGTTAGTGCCCATCCAGATGGGTACTCCGCATTACTTGCTTAAGAAAAACTGCTGTGACCTAAATCTTGGCGAGAGTCTTCATTTACCGCCTTTCTTTTCCCAGGTTCTGGACTTAATCTATTGAACGGTTTTGATTTTTATTTTGATCTATTTTGAGAATGGCGTTACACTAAAAACCAGCAATAATGCAGGCATTGTAAATGAAGAACCTCACTTTGCTAGATACTCTGCAATAAACCATTATTATTATCATTATCATCATTATTATTAAAAATGGTAATAGGACTGAGTGGAGTCCAATTCGGTCTGTAATCATACGAGTGATTAAAAAAATCGGGCGACCGCGAAACGAACAAAGCATCGATTGAGCTCTGAACGATTTTAAAACGTCGTTATGAATGCTGAAAAACCCAGCAGTTTACTCAAGAAAGTGCAACGCAACAGCGCGCGCAAAATGGCGCGTACTGTCCAATTACAAGCATGACGTGTGCAATTGTCCAATTAATGCTCAAATCAGGCTGCTGATAGCCAATCACGTTCGAGAATTTTGTTATAGTTTTGATTAAACTAATAATCAAAACTATAACAAAATTGGACCGAATTGGACTCCACTCAGTCCTGTTTTTCCCTTATATGGGTTATATAGGTATGTGCGGCCTCAAAGGTTATGGTTTTTAAGCCGGTTTGGTCATAAATAGGGTATCGATTTTAGCTGATTTTGGCCATTCTGGTCATAAATAGGGTATAGCTTTTGTACTCTATCCTGATATGGGTATGTTCTTAAACGTAGAAGCTACTTTTTCATCATTATCGAAAAGAAAGTTAACAAAAGCTCTTCACAAATTATATTTACGGTAATTTAACATTGGTCTGAACTAGGGATACAATTATAACGCAGGTCCGAAGCAGGATTTTCATTCAAGGTTCAGGTCATAAATAGGGTTTCGAATTTTTGGTGAGGTCATAAATAGAGTAGGGAATATCGCAGATTTTGGTCATAAATAGGGTAAGGGTTTTGGGAAGCGGGCCGCACATCCCCACCCAATTTTTCTGGGAGTACCCCCCCCCCCCCGGGCTGTTTTGTTTATTGTTTGTTTATCTGGCTACGTTACATTGTAGAAATATGCCTAAATGGAATGACTTTTAAATTTCATAATACGTGCCCTCTTTGTCTGAGGCCATTTCGAGTTACAAACGTTTTTTTCCCGGTCCGAAAATAACGGCTACCCGTAAGTAGCGACCCCTTTTGCCGGCAAAATTCGAAAGTAACGGAGGCCGTTACTCATTCCGAATTCTACACGGTATTATTATAAAAAATTATTTAAAACTTTATGATTATGATTATGATTATGATTATTATGATTATCATTATCATTATCATTATTATAAGCTTCTTTTTCATCATTATCGGTAAGACCATAACAAAAGCCCTTCACACACTATGTTTAGGGCAACTGTGCATATCGTCACACTGTTCCATTTGGCTGCCAACTGAAATTTCGTGATTTTTTCCCCTGGTACTGGTGATCGTCGCAGTTACTCGGCTGTGAGCTTCACGAAAATTTTACCTTACATTATTTTCCATGAAATCTGCATTATAAATATTCTTTCAGTACGAATCATACAAGGCCACGTTTTGACCGAGGAGTCCCTTACTCTTTATGGCTCGTCTTCTCTTCAAACTCGTTTCAACAACGATGCGACGTGTAACATTTAATCCCAGTCTTTATTTTTGTTTTGGTGAACTGAAATCTCCATGATTGGTGTTTTTCGTATTAGCCAGAACTAAATTTACTTTAAATTGTTTTCCTCCTTAAATTCCCTCTAGTAACAAATGAAAACAAGACTGAAGAAAGAGGCAGAACCTGGAAAACCTGCGCTAAGTTCCACACCAGAACAGCTGGTTTCCAATGGCGGATATTACATTACATTGTGCAGTCCCAAAGACGACTGAATGTCGCAATGTGTAAATCTGTGCACGTTTTGAAGCAAAGTTCAAAAGGGTTCAAGTGAAAGCGTATTGATTGATCACGGGAGCGATGGGTTTTTTTCATCCCCCTCGCGCGATGACGCGCGTGACTGCCACGTGCCTTCTTTTCGCCAACTCCCCAACTTGCCTGCACCTGTTCCTTTATTGTCATGTGAAAAATCCACATCCACGTTAAAACTTATTGTACTGAAGTCCTTTTAAACAACGTATCATTGTTACCGATTTTGGCACCTATAGAAACGCATCTGTTTGACAATGGAAATTATTTCCACTCCAGGATATATATTTTTTGAGTGTTCTTTGTCCCCAACGACAAACATTTTCCGTAATGATGGGGATGGAAATCTTAACTTACGACTCCGCAGCTACGTTCGCCAGTTTTATACTATTGACCCACTTGTGCAATTAAAACTTGCTGGCATGTATTGCGAACCTGTGGAAATTTTCTTCATCATTTGAGTTATCTTTGGATGTGTGTGTCCGAGCACCTGGGATGTTTAAAAGTACTAGCCAGGGAGGGGTGAGGTAGTACTTCCGTAATAAGGTAAGAGAACTAATTAAACAATGCTTAAGATGAGTTAAATTAATAAAAAATATATATTTAGTATAGGTGTGTCCTCTTGCAAAAATAACAAGCTAGGTACTAGGTAATTGTGAAAGAAATTTGGCGCATACTATGCTTATAATTTTTTACTTCCCTACCGGTCCCCACAACGGATGAATGCTGGAAGGGAACCAATCACGTGGAAGAAATGTACAAGAACGAGGCACGCTAAAAAAAATTCGTTCACTCGCGCTGCAAACTTCGGAGTGGAACTAATTATTGTCCTAGTTAGTGTGAACTTGGTTCAAATCTGAGCAAAATGGGAGAAGCTTATCACCGACCAGACCAGAAAACGCTCCAAGCTTTGAAAGATATGGCTAACAAGCTACGAATTCATAGCATCGAGTCCACGAATACGGCTGGCTCTGGGTAAATGCATGCAAAATTCAGGTTGACTGAGCAAACACTGTAGGCTTCTTTTTAAGCCAGTTTTTTTACTCGATTTTTCCTTGCAGGCATCCAACTTCATGCTGTTCAATCGCAGAAATAATGTCGGTTCTGTTTTTCCACACAATGCGCTACAAAGGTGA
Source organism: Platygyra sinensis (assembly GCA_019787425.1). Lineage (NCBI taxonomy): Eukaryota > Metazoa > Cnidaria > Anthozoa > Scleractinia > Merulinidae > Platygyra > Platygyra sinensis. Next base: position 5,247 of record JAHPZR010027264.1, read on the forward strand.
GTTTTGCAATCAGCTGGGAATCTAATAAATTTACACGGTGCAGTGCTATGTTATCTTAGAGTCTCGCCTCGATATTGCTGCATTTTTGTACACGTTTCAAGCCGTCATAATTTGCATCAGCTATAACTTCGGATGAAAGCTGTATTATAGCAATAACAGAAAAAAGTCATGTTTAATGTGTTTGTTTGTTCAAACGATAAGCTGATGTTGGTGCGGAGTTTCAATGTGCGTGTGCAGTATTTTGCACAGTCATTGTAGTGGAAAGAGGAATTTAAGTCTTGAATATTTTGATCTCAGCCTTTGTATAGGCCGATTTTGAATTTTCCGTCTTTAGCTAAACAGCCCTCAGGGTGGTTTATAGGTACTGTGCTGGTTAAAAATTAATTGCTCAATCAAAGGTGTAGAATTTCAATCCAGGTAGTGATAAATAATATTAAGCCTATGCTTAGACTGCCTTCAGGGTGGTTTATAGGTACTGTGCTGGTTAAAAATTAATTGCTCATCAAAGGTATAGAATTTCAATCCAGGTAGCGATAAATAATATTAAGCCTATGCTTAGACTGAATATCTCTAATAATGTGGGAGGAGGTTGGCCTCATGGTTAGTGCCCTTGTCCCCAGAGCGAGCAGTCCAGATTCAACCCTTGGCTAGGGACACTGTGTTGGGTTCTTGAGCAAGACACTCAACTCTGACAGTGCCTCTCTCCACCCAGGAGTATAAAAGGGTACCTGCAAATTGTTGGGGGACCTAACAAATTGTGGCGGAGTGACCTGCGATGGACTACAATTGTAGCATCCCGTCCATGGGGAGTAGAAATGCTCCTAGCCGCTTCATGCTACAGAAACCGGGATAAGCTCCGGCAGCTGTGACCCACTTGGCTCCAATGCTTGACTTAATCTACGAGACTGAGTCCCTGCTTAAATTTTAAGCAGGGAAGTGGGAGGTGACCATTGGGGTTTGTCTACCTTGAAAATTTTTCACTATCGGATTAATTTCTTAGTCAACATGGAGTCATTTCAAGACAATCATGTTTGAGTGTTTTTATAACTAGTCACCTTCTATTTGAATGCTTACCACCGTTTTCGTTGATACGCGACTTTGGAAAACAAAACACCTGCGTGACCTTCAAACCCTCTTTACGTCATGCTTGCAAGCTGTGATTGGTGGATTTCGATCCGATCTGTTGATAACATGTATGATTGACGGAAATTTTGGAAATGTTTCCGCGGGTGTTTTGTTTTTTAAAGTCGAGTATTAAAGTGCACCTAACCCCAAAATTTTTTTTTCGCTAAAACAATAAAGCTTGTTTTGTGGAGTAATTAGCCGCAAAAATTTTTCGATTTGGTTAAATCCTCGAATTTCTGTGCCCCCTTGAAACCGAGTTTCCTATGGTTCAAGACCGAGCATAGGGAGTCTGGGTAGAGTAAAGCCGTGACGTCACTTCCAGAACGAAAGCTTCGGCAGTCCCAGTCGGGCCTTTAACTATGTGTGAGCGTAGAAGTCTTTTTGCCGCACAAATTTTTCGCTGGGGGCTCCATAGTCGACAGATTTCTGTTTTTATCAACAATATCTTCTACTTCGTCGGATTCTGAAATGAGCTTTGACTCGGAAGACTCCGAAATTTATTATATCGCTGAAGAGAATGACGACTCGCACTTGTCAACAAAGCAAAGTGAACAGTGAGTGAATAGTTAAACGATGAAGGCCGAGCTGATTTACATGCCGACAACTCTCTGGCCAACGAAGAATGGATAGTATAGACAAATGAAGTGGATGCTGACAAAGAACTCGAACGAGCTCTGATGGACAGACCCGGAGGCAATGATATGTAGAAGTCAAAGAGACTGTAGCGTGTGGCGCGTATAAATTTTACTAAATTCGCGCATTCTTCGATCTCGCATTAACATACTTTCGTATAAATAAAAGTCAAGTCCGTTTACTTTCTCAAATTATTTTAACTTCATTCGTTCAACATAGATCAAAATGATTATCCCATGACACAATGTTTGTGTTCTTTTCGTGCGAGTGTGAAAATTGTAGCGTCGCTTCGCATCAGCGAATGTTATTGTTGTTATTATTATATTAAAGTGAGTTAGAAGGTTGTCAAGACTCAAAGAAAAGTGATCTTGTTCTTGAAGATATTGGTGCTGATGTTATCTTACAGTGTGTTACTGAATATCCAGAAATTATACCTTTAGAGTTTTAAGATTAGTGGCCGGCAAATACAAAACTATCTGTCGGCTGTCACTGCCGACTGACTGCTGTTGTTTCTCAGATCAGATGTAACAACGGCTGAATGAATCGATGGACAAGCGATTATTCCAAATTCGTCTCGCTTAAGTCACTGAGTCAGCAAAATCCCTTCCTCTCTCTGAAAATCCAGGCATCGAGCGAGATCATCTGGTTTGAAATACTTTATAGAACAAATCACCGAACTCTTAGACGGCTATCGCACGAATCGAGCCATCACTTTGTACGTTTCTTCTCTTCAGGACATCTCTCCATAAAACGGTATGGCATGAAGCGCAGTACCTCCTGTAAGTTTGTTGTGTTGCTACATCACACTACAGCGCACCTGGCTAGCATTTTTTTCGAACAACTTTTCCAGCCTTTCCCACAGAAACAAGTAAATATGCGAATCTCAGAATCATCGTGTTCTGGATTTGACGTCACATCCGGCCCCCGACCCATTCTCCGTTAAACTCGGTCGTGAACCAAAATAGCGGCAATTTCACGTACTTTGACGAGCCATAGAAAATCGAAGATTTAACCAAATCAAAAAATTTTTGCGGCTAATTACTCCACAAAATAAGCTTTATTGTTTTAGCGAAAAAAAGTTTTTGGGGTTAGGTGCACTTTAACTAAAACGGTGATATCTGTCATCACCTTTTCCAAAACAAAGTTAACATACAGGATGTTAATTTTGGGTGGTCATTTAGTAAGGGTAAAGACATTAGAAAAACCCTCATCAGGGCCGGGTTGTTCGAAAGCCGGTTAATGTTAACCCAGGATTAAACGTGTTTAAAAATGCTTTTCACCTCTAACGTTTGGTGTAGTTTGAGATTACTACAGCTCAAAACTGAAGGCCAAAAACTAATTATGAACAGATTACCTAATCAAAAAGTTAGAAAACTGGAATCAAAATTCTTGCTAACCCTGGGTTAGCTTAATCGGGCTTTGTACAACCCGGCCTAGAACAACCAAAAGATGGCTGCAGCTGCTTGATAGATGTGGCCGTTTAGCAGGGGTTTTATTTACAGTATTTTGCTGACAATAAATTTGGGACTTTGATAAATGGCCACTTCATAAGGAGTGGTTGCATAATAGAGGTTCAACTGTATCAATAATGATAATAATAACTTAAAAATTTATATTGGTGCATTTGCCATGAAAATGATCAAATGCGCTTTACATGTGATAAAATTAAAAAGATTTATGAATGAATATACAATATATAACACATAATTAAGAAAGAACAACAACAACAATACTTTATTTACCCACGCTATATCTAGAAAAATTAATTAAAAAAGTGTTACTAAACAGGTGCATCTTAAGATGGTGCTTGAACATATTAATGTCAGAGATAGAGCGGATTTCATGCGGCAAAACGTTCCACAATTTTTGGGTGGCTACTTGAAATGACCTATCACCTAAAGTGGTCCTAATTTGATGAGATGGCGGTTCCAGTAGCAGATCATTAGATGATGATCTCAACCTATCAATGGTTTTTCAAAGTTGGCCTAATAAGCAGGGATACAATAAAGTGAATAGTAACAATAATAATAGTCTGCATTTGTTATTGAAAGTTATCAATTTTGACCTCTCCACTTGAAACTTTGATTATTAAAATAATGTCAATATTTCGAACCAGTCAAGAATTTGGGTAAGTGAAGAGCTGCTAAAAGCTCTCTAACAATGTGTGAAATTGGCAACCACATGGCATGTTACTCAAAATGTTGTGCTAAGTTTATACCACACTTTCAGGGTAGTGCTTTCCATTCTTACAGGTTCAAATGACCAATATATGTGATAAAAATGGCATTCACTTCATAAGCCAAACTTGCTCACATTGAAGATGCAAAATAGTGGCTTCATTTATTTCCTTAATTGACAAACTCTTGCAAATGTTGTAAAGTGCAATTAAAATAGCTCAAAACTATTTGTCAATATTTATTTTAGATGCAGTAACTTTGAGCTGTTGTGTATGAGGAACTGATTACTGAATATTCATTTTAAAAACAAGTAGTTTAGAGAGTCATTGTAGTTAATGTCCACTTATTTAGTCATGCAATCTTTGGGGCTGTTTAATATTAGAAGTGTGTTGGCCCTCCTTTAAGAATTACCCTTCTGAAAGGGTTAAATGGCATAGCCCCTTTTAATTTTACTGTTAAAAGTTTGTTAAAAATGAGTAATTGATAACTAATCACTGAAGCACGTCATATAGCTACATATACATGTTATTTTGCCTCATCATCAAGAGAGGTTGGTTACCTGTGTGTAAATAATATGTCAATTTGCAGTTTCTTTATACATAATTTCTGGTGTGAGATCATCAGTAAGTCAGGATTACCCTAATTTCATTCAATATGTTTTGATAATGAGATGCCTTTTTTCAGTGTCTAATCCAAGGGATGCTTCAAGCGACAGATTCATCTTGTCAAAGGTGGGTTTATAAATCTGTTGAAGTTCATCACATCTCATTCTGTTACTACCTTATTATAGGAAATTAAAAATGCACGTTGATAACACAAAGAAAATTTATGTTACACTAAATTAACATGAATTTGTCAAAAGTTTAGTTTTCATGCATCAATTAATGAAAATTTTACAATCATCATCTTGATTTATTAACTATGATTTTCATAATTCTGCAAACTCGCACTTTACATTTCTGAAGACCAAACTGCATTTTGGCTTCCGTCAAGAAAACCTTCCAAGACAAATCCATGGATGTTTCGGGGAGGCAAAGTCAGATAGTGACTCTGAAGAGCCATTAGATGAGTCCTGAACTAATAACTAAGGTCAAAATGAAATAAAGGTACTTTAAAAATAATAACAATGTTGTAATAAAGTGTGCATTAAATTTACATCGACATTAATTAAGATATATTAAATTAACAAAAATTTTGTAAAATTGCATTATTTTATTTTAATAAATTGCATTGTTAATTTCCTTTGATAAGCTAACTAAACAATAATTGCATTTTATATCCTCCTTATGCTTTGAGATATATCAACGCATTCAAAGTACATTCTAATCATGAACTATTGGTATGACCCTCTTTGCATGCAGTGGAACTTTGGCAACTCTTATGTAAGCTAAAAGAAGTTAAATTATGTACTAGGTAGAGTGGTGAATCTTGTGGCCTTTTTGCCATCAAGCCCTAGATAGGGTGCCAACCTTTTGAAGTATATGATGCCCATAATCAAAAAGATCACTGTCAGCTAAAATTTAAAAATATGCTAGGGTACTTGTTACAGTTATCATTCTGCAATTGTTTTACCAGGGTCATGCGGCTCCAATTCTGTATGCAGTCTGGGCTGAGGCTGGTTTGTTTCCAGTGGAAGATCTGGCCAAACTTCGTACAATTGACTCTGATTTGGAGGGTCACCCAACTCCTGTGAGTACCTTTCATTTGTTTAACTCTGAGTAACTTGATAATAATAGAAAAAACAATAATTATTCTTCTTGGACTTTTTTGTCCAAGAGGGAAAAGGTGCAATGAGATTAACCCTATGTGATCATTATAGTTATTATGTAATAACCCTTTGATGTTACAGTGTTTTCCTTTGTCATCCCCAAAAGTGTTCACAGAGATGCCAACACAAAAAAATCACAAATTAGGAGAAAGAACCAAAAATAAACTTGATTTAAAACTAAAAAAACATATAAAAAGTTTAGTACTCAGAACACAAGTTAAAAATTCAAAAGTGGAATATTTCATTCAGATCCACTGGACTTTGTCAGCCACAATGCAAATTTAACTCTTAAGAAGGGTTATATAATGATCTAATAAATTCTGGCTATATGTCCTTTAAACTCTACCTTTCATATTCATAGATTTACTGATCCATTCTGGTCTGTATTCAATGAGTGACTCCCAAGTTATGCACCATAGAATTCAGAAAAATATTAATTTATGATTCTTCCAGATGTAAGTCAACTTTCCTTTTTTTTCCATAGCGGCTAAGCTTTGTTGACTTTGCTACTGGTTCGCTTGGACAAGGCTTGAGCTGCTCTGCTGGCATGGCTTATGCTGGCAAGTACTTTGACAAAGCAAGGTGAATGTTAATTTAATAACAGCACTAAAGTTAAAAGATGGGAATTTAGTTATATCAGCTGTATACAGTTTGAAGTTTGGTGAGTGTTGAACTGTTTAGAGGAAATATGAGATAAGTGCACTATGCCTAATATATGCCCTGTCTCTAATAACTACCCTTCCTTAAGTCAATACTTCATTAATAAAGGTGGTAATAGGCCAGAAACCTTTCTTTACTGTGCCACTCAGTCATGTGCAACTGCTGCTGCCTCACTCCATGTCAAAAAACCCAAGACTACTTTACATCGTTGCGATAAAGTTGCTATATTTAGTATCGTAAATAGTGTAGCTGTATAAGTATTGTAAGTAGCGTAGAGAAGATGATTAAGCAGGTGTATTGTAATCTTAATTAATACATCGAAGTATCAGTATCAGTATTATCACTGAGTAAGTGATGTAACTTGCTGTATTGTATAAGAATGAAAGTTTGTTAGTAAAAAAATTAAAATAAACAAGTAAATAAATAACACCAATGGCTGTATGTTCCTTCTCTGTGGTTCTGTGGTTCTGTGGTAGGTCTCACTTAGTCTAGCACATCTTCTCTTTCCCTACAGAGCCCAAATTTATACCCTCTTGGGATGTTGGTTGACATTTTTTAAGGGTGTAATCAAAGAACTTGACGATTTGAACCTGTCGTGAATCATTACAGTATTATTTTTTCAGCTCGATTATGTCTAATTTCTGGATGATAATATTTTTTCTCAGTTACCGTGTGTTCTGCGTGATTGGTGATGCAGAGTCAGCTGAGGGATCTGTTTGGGAAGCCATGAACTTCGCAAGTTATTACAAACTGGACAATCTTTGTGCCATCTTTGACATCAACCGTCTTGGGCAGAGTGACCCTACCATGCTTCAACATGACTTTGCTACTTACAAGAAAAGAACTGAAGCTTTTGGGTGAGTGAATTTGTTATTTGGTGCTGGTAGCTCTTTAATACATTTCCTTCATCAGTATTACTTCTACATACTTTTTAGGGATTTGATATAAATCCCCACATTTTACCATTCAGAAAAGTACTATAAAATCCCATGTTAAAGGCCCCCAATTACAAGCCTTCCCCCTGAATATAAGTCGTTCTATTTGTTAACAAAGATATTCCAGATATAAGTTCCCTCAGTTATAAGCCCATCTAAATGTAGAAGTGCATTCCTTTACAAAGATCAAAATTTAATTTTTAATTTAGTTATGGGCTAATAGAGTAATGATAGAGTAATGATAGGGTAATGATAGGGTAATAAGGAAATAGCTCTTAAATGTAATGCTATGTTTGCTTTTATTCATTTCTTAGATGCGTTTCATCTCATTGTTCTGAAATGTTTTTTTTTTGTTCTGAAATATCCCACCCCTCCCAGATGTAAGCACCCTGTTTTTAAGCCCACCCAAAACCCCTTACAAGTCTAGGGCTTCAACTTAGGATTTTTCAGTATTCAGCTGTTTTCAGCGTAGTAACTTCTCTAAATAATGAACTTATGTTTTCCAGTTGGAACACTATTGAAATAGATGGCCATGACGTAGAACAGGTCTGTCGTGCATTCCATGAAGCCAAAGAATGCAAAGATCGTCCCACTGCTATTCTAGCGAAGACTTACAAAGGAAAAGGTGTTCCAGGTAAAATAAGATTGTTATCTTTGACATAAAATAACTAAGCAGGGCTTGTGGAAAACTTTTTACTGTGAAAATAAGAAAAAAGTGGTTAAGAATGTTTGAACATCGTCAAGTTGCCATTTTTAAGCACAGGTCTGAGATAGACAATAGTCAAAATATGGTATGGGAACTGTGTAGCACCCGTGAAATAGGAGAGTATTAGTTTTTTTAAATATGTTTGGTTGCTGGAAGTAAGCAATACTACCGATAAACCAAATCTGCTGGGTTGTTACCCCTTTAAAGGAAATTTGGGGGTCTCCATGGGCCAAAGAAAATTTGACCTCAGTGGGGTTTGAACCAATGAACTTCTGATGCTCTACTGACTGAGCTACGAGGCTAGTACAGGAACAGGTTGGGGTAATTTAGGTAGTGAGTCACAGTAAATGTTCAAGTGATATAGATATATAGTATGGGAACTGCATAGCACCAGTGA
>JAHPZR010027265.1:0-22844 GCA_019787425.1 Platygyra sinensis
TTTGAGTTTCGTATAATCTTTTGTAATGTGCTATGTTAAGTGAAGTAAGAAAAAAAACTAATAAAGTTAAGTCCAGAAAGTGTGGACAGTTGTGAGATCGCTTTACAGGTTACGTTGAGGTCAGGAAACCTCAAGGGGTTGGGGCGAGAGCAAGTTTGGAAAGTTCCCCACCTTAAGGTGGCTCAAAACAGTTTTCAGCACCTATATTTGGATGGGTCCTTATAACTACTTTTTATCACTTGATGCTACAAACTTGGTATCAAAACACTGCCCAATCATTGGTGAGCACGTTGTTATCATTTTTGTGACCCAATAGGTTACTATAGCAACGGTATTACCTCCTAAAAACACCCTTAATTGCAGCTTTAGGGGCTTATAATTCAAAAACGGCACGGTAAAATTTTTTTATATCATCACCTTTTGATAAGCATGATGAGACGCAACTTTGGCAAAGTTTGAAAAAATTTCTGTACATGGGGTTCAGAGCTACCTTAAATTTTCGAAAAATTTAAGGTGGCTCTGAACCCCATGTACAGAATTTTTTCAAACTTTGCCAAAAGTTGCACGTTATCCTGCTTATCAAAATTCTGTAACAAGAAAAAATTTCACCGTGCCGTTTTTGAGATATTAGACTCGGGAACGAGATTGTATTCAGTTCCCTCTTTTGCGCCTGTCTCTCTTAGTTTTTTCAACATGGCGGATTGATTGCTCAACATAGGGTGCTTACCATTTGTCAGAATAAATCGGTTTTATTTGACGTGGAGTAAGGGTGAGGGTTTTTCTCCCGAAATTAACAAGCCGCCAACCGAAGGAGATGATTTACAATTCGATTACCGACTAGTAACTGTTTTCGGCTGATGAGACTGAAAACTGGAGAGTTACGCAATTGGTAAAGAAATTACTGCCGTTCCGTTTCGAATGGAAAAAGAGGACTTAATCTGGACGTAGTCTGCAATCAGCTCTGAACGGATTTTCGGCAAAATTACTGTTGTTTTATGAGAAGATTTTTCCGTACGTTGCTCAGTTATTCTTTGAAGATCGAAAATTCTTATCAAGAAAAGCCAATCGTGGTTCTTCCAGTAGTAGGAATTTCATTTTATTGTCTTGGAAAATAGTACTTTGAACATCCCCCTCTCTTCGTACACCAGTAAATCTGTGCTTGATCATAGCAGTAGTTTTATTTAGTAGTCAGGCATCCTCTCGCATGGCGTCAGTGAAATTCAAACAAAAAATTTCACTTTCATGGTGTACAAAAGCAGCTGAAAACTACTACTATAGCCAATTGCAGAAAACGTGAGAGGACTGGGACGAGTTTCTAATATTAATTAGATTGAAAGTCTAAACATTTCAAGGTCAGAACTTCACGCTATCCCACATATCCATATATGGATAGGACATAACCATGCATGGATATATATGGATAAGACAATGTGGGAGTGTGCTCTATTTGTGGGCTAGCATGAAGTTCTTGCCCATTTCAACTGAAATGTTACTGAATGAAAAGCTACCCAGCCAAGTTTAAGAGTTTTCAACGGAAAATTGTTTAAATGGGAACCTTGCAAAAGTTGCAAAATTCCATACAAATCCTTATAATTTTGTGGCTTGTCTACCCAATCCATACAAACTCTCTATTTTAGGTGATATTTGAAGAGCTACCATTTTGCCATTTTCCTCATCTAAATAGTTATATTCTTGGTAAAGACTCTCAAATTAAGTTGATCTTTCACTTGAATATCTCAGTTTTTCAAACAAACGGGAAACAACCATACTCTTTCCCAGTCCTCTAACGTTTCTGCAATTGCCTATTACCTGTGTTGTCAGTAACAAAAATGCTTCTTGATAACTGTTCCTTCTTGTAAGCAGTTAGGAACCTTCGGCAATCCCTTTTAGCATTACTAGTACACTGGAAGCACCTCTCCGCACTGAGGGTGTTTCTGGTTGCGTATCGATCACGAGATCGAAATACACCCGGCTAGTCAAAGTAAACCCTGACCTCCTCAGGATATAGGTGGGGATAAGGTTTAATAGCGAGCAAAAAGCATCAAATGCCCCACCATACGGGCAGGAAAAGCAGAAAATAGCCACCCCACTCTGATGAGTTTGTAGTTCAATGATTCACAAGGCGGCAGAATTAAATTTTAAGAATGCCAGTTTCAGAGATTCCAGCCCTGTCAAATAAAAAAAAGGCGGTTTTAGGCCCGGCATAGCCGTGCCCATGATCACCGCAGGCTTGAGCCTCTCGGGGGGATCGGGGGCGATATGTGCCTCGAAGATGCCATTTCCTGCATTTTAAGATCACAGTCAATGGAAAATAGTAGAGTTTTTTTTCTTAGACTTTCTCACTGAATAAACATAAGATCAACGAAGAAATCGAGCGCCACGAGAGCATGCCACGAACAGTGAATGCAAACCTTGCACAAAGTCAAGGCAATCCAGTCCTTTTCCACACTCAAAACTAGCGCAGTCTTATCCTAGGATAACAAAAAGGAATCAAAGGGCCCTTATATGAGCTATATAGTGGCCCTAAAAGGTGTGGTTTTTTAGACAGTGGACTGCAAGGCTGATACTACGTCAAAACGTTTCGAGACAACATGACAAGAACCGATAAAGCAGGATCGCAACAGCGGACCGTTGTTTCGCCCTTCTTGGGGCTCGTCAGCGCTGTGTAGCGAAGATATGTAACGCCAGCCACAGAGCCAACGCACTTAAAGACCCGTTCACTATATCAAGTTCCGTACTTTGAACTTACTTGCGCCCCTAAACACGCGTTGCCACATCACGTGTTTCGTGTTTTTTTAGCCGTTTTGGTTGTAAATGGGTATCGCGTTTAGTTGATTTTAATCATTTTGGTCATCAATAGGGTATAGTTTTTATCTTGATATGGGTATGTTTTAAAGAAGAAACCACTTTCTCGTCATTGTCGAAACAAAATCAAAATTATGTTTATGTTAATTTCACATTGGTCTAACGAAGGGAACTAATTTTGAGAATTCGTCTAAAACAGGGTTTTTTTACCGGTCAGGTCATCAATAGGGTTTCGAATTTATGGTCAGGTCATAAAAGGGGTAGGGAATTTTGCAGATTTTGGCCATAGATAGGGTAAGGGTTTTGGGAAAGGGCCACACAGCCTCCGGCCAATTTTTTTGGGAGTACCCCGAGCATGTTTTCTGAAAAATATGTCATAATCACGACCTACACAAACCACAGATTGGCAATGTGAAAAATAATGCGAAAAAAAGAGATTTGAAATGATGCAGACAGTTGTTGATTATAGTGTTTACAGTACCTCCATAACCACTTAACCCACCCCTCCTTTGACCCCCAACAAGGAAAGTCAAAATGTGCTCTATGAAGGCAATTTTCTATGGTTTGCTTTATGTTCAGTTATGAACATAGGCTCAATTGCCAGATGCTTTTGGGAAAGGAGCCCATGCTATTCTTGGAACGTAGGCCAGACTCAAGAGACTGGCAGAAATCAAGCCTATTATGAAAGCTCTGTACGGTAGGAATTGTGACACTCTGACATCCTCGATGTAGGATAATTTATTCTTCCAACAAGAACATGTATAGTTCTCAGTGTTTATTCTGTCATACTAATATAGCCAAATGTCATAACCTGCCCATGAAAGATTTTGCTTGACCACCTCCCTCCAGCCCTCACCCTGGCAGACTCCTCTGCAGTTGTTTTTTTGGGATGTCTGCATGTGTGACATCCCAAAAACAGTGGAGATTCCAGTGTGGCTTCTTACTTACCTTTAAAAATAGTGATGTTTACAATCCCCCACCCCCTCTGAATTTCAAATGACCTCTCATGGGTTGGGAATGGAAATTTTCTGGAACTGCACATTCTGGCCTTTAATTGGTTGCCCCACACATTTGTGCACGATATACAAAACACTGTATCAAATCATCAAATTCTTACAGAAGCATATCATATCAGGTGTTATTATATGGCTAGCTCCGTGAGCGGGCAAGATGAACCAAATCGCGCGCTGTGATTGGCTACCCGAGCGGGCAAGATGGAGCCATCTTGCCCGCTCGGGACTACCCGCTGCATCCCGAAAGCAAAATTTCACCAAAAGCCATATAATAAATCCTTTATTGACCAAGTTTGTTCGGTCAAGATGACTGGATATTGGCCTCGTTCTTTTTTGCGAGTTTATGGACCTCGACTTCGTCTCGGTCCATAAACACGCAAAAAAGAACTTGGCCAATATCCAGCCATCTTGACCTCACACTTGGTCAATAACCCAAACTTATTAAAAACTGGATCACTGGAGAATGCAATTGGAGAGTTCATTGGCTTATGAGCCATTATACCATGCTCCATCAATTTCTCAATTTTTTCTGGGCGTTTTTATTTTTATTTAGTCTCGTTTTCTATATTTTTGGGGCGTTTTTAATAAAACAATTATTCCACTTGCGCTTGTTGGATATGAGATGATTATAGCCAACTCGGCACTGCACGCCTTGTTGGCTGTGTATCATCTCATATCCAACGTGCGCTTGTGGAATAATTGTTAAAGTATGCTTCTGATTCTTATTGGTGATGCAGATTGCCATAAAATTAATTTTATTTCTGAAAATGTCTTGAATTGTATTGTACATGGAGTCAGTATCATCCAGGTGATGACAATCTGTATTCTTGCTACGTGATCTTCCTAATTGACAATGATGTAAGCAGAATTAAAAAATCTCTTCTGAAATTCAGTATGGCACAGGATTATTTAAGTTTCCCTGGTAATGAACTTCATTTGTACCCATTGCACAGCCTACGACTAATGGATCCATTCTTCCATCATACAAACCAAACACTTCTTCTATGAAGTGAAAACATTCATAATACAGTAAATTAAATTCCAGTTGAAAGTTTGAAATTTGAAGCAAAACTACAGAACTACATGTGACAGACTTAAATTTTCATTAGAGGCCATGCAGTCTTCCAGATTAAGGGATCTCATGTCAAAAACGTATCAATGATGATTTAGTATGGGCAAATATAAGGCCCCGTCCACACTAATCCGTTTTCAAACGAAAACCGAGCTGTTTTTGCTCTGGATACGGCTATCGTCCATACTACAACGCCGAAAACGATCACCGAAAACGAAGCCATTCGAAAACGCTCTCCAGAGTGGAGCGATTTGAAAATGCTTTTTGAAAACGCTGTTTTCTAGTGTGGACGGAGAAAACGATGCTATCTGAATATGGCGACGTCATCAAAATAGATACGACCGGGCGCCAGACCACTCGGCCTTGAGTATCCAAAATAGCGGACAGACGCTACGGACAGAATCAAGAATGGCGCCGATTTCGCGGGCTGATATATTAAAATGCGCATGCGTCGAGTTCATTTGAGCATGCGCACTGGAAAAGGGACAGCATTCTGAGAATGCGCATGTAAGTTATTTTGGACTGTCTTCTCCAACCTGGATTCATCCCCATAAAAGAACAGTTAAAGCAGAGGAAACAGAAGGATGCATACACTATGATTAACACCCGTGAATCATGATCACTCCTTGTCTTGTCTCACATAGAAAATACCAATTCCATACGATATAGCTTATACAGTGGGGAAGACTTTCTCCCTGACTCAGCCATCTATTCCAGGGTGCCTGAGGAGGAAGTCCCATATACAAGGACAGGCTACAGCCCTACCAGCCCCTCCCTCTCTGTAGTCCTGAGATAATCAATGACAGCAGGAGCCATAATCAGGGACGGAGACCGTAAGTCTTGGGATGCGCGTGGACCCATGATATGGGACAATTTTTCTATTTTTTAGAACAAATTGCGCCATCCTGACGTCATATATCCGCGCTGATCCACGCACGTGTCTTGGCCTCTCGCGTGGATGTTGTCACGTTGTGTGATGAAATTGTGAGAGTTGCGAGATCCTCTTGCCGATTTTTCACAGCAATGGCAGGGAATAAGGCAGAGAAGAAGAAGCAGGGCTCTTCTATGTACTTTTATGCTCTGATTTAATGGAAAAGGTGTGTTTTTCAAGGTCAAGAATTTCTTTAATTTCGCGCTGTGAATGAATAAAATCCGCTCGCCGGCTAGTTGTACGCGTAAACTTTTGTGTTTGTTCTATAGAGTTCTGTTTTTTTTTTACAGTACCTCCATAACCACTTAACCCACCCCTCCTTTGACCCCACCCCCAACAAGGAAAGTCAAAATGTGCTCTATGTTTTTTTTAACTGTTTACTCCGGTATCGAGCTGTTAATTTGTGAGTTTGCCAAACAATGCTTAATCATAACCAAAACCTGTTTTTGATAGTTTCTTGTTGTTTCTGCTCGTTTGGCTAGTTTGCAAAAGTTTTTGTCTGACGCGTACGAGTAGTTCATTTGCATAGTGCAGCGCGTGCACTTTCAAGTCCGAGTCGGTGTTTTCAGATTGTCAAGCAAAATCGTGAAAAAGATTTGTTTCGACGTCTTTTGTGCTGAGATACTACAACAATTTTCACTAACGTTCGCCAAAAGGCTACTAACATCATGTGTGTTTCTTTCACATAGTGAAACTTTACGCTGCGAAAATAAAATAGACAAGGAGTTTTAACTCAGTCGAAATCTTTATTCGAGTTTTGATTACAAGCGTCATCGTAACTTTTCTGATTATTTCTGCTGTTTTCACATATTTTCAGGTAAACTTTTAATATGTTCTCAAACATTAATCAACCTTAAACATTAGAGATATTATATGAGTTTGATATACTTTTCACACCAAAGTGCGAAGTCCAATTTGTCATGTTTTACTAGCTGTGCAAAACACGCATTGACGGGCGCTCTTACTCATCGACAACGGACAATTTATTGGATTTACACAAACAAAACTAAGCAGCATCTACGGACATAAACCTATTGTCACTTATTGGGCCTAAACGCCGCTATATCCAACTAGTTTTTTTCTGTGTTATGGAAAAGCTGTTAATCTTCTTCACATGTGAAATTTAGATTGAGTAATGTGAAGTTGTCGTAGAAGGAGCAGCGGAACTCAACTTGGTCAGAAGTAAAAAGCGGGACATACCTAAATTAGGCACCGTCTTCACTCAGACTGGAGCAACTTACGGCGGAAATACTTAATCAAAATTCCAACAGCCATGAAAGCGTTGAGTGATGGGCCAAAAGGATCCAAAAGCTTAAACGATTTCGGGAATTTCGGACGCCATTTCTCCTGCGCGACATCCGCGAAAATCCTCGCAGCAATGTGCACGCGTGTGCCGCAGGCGATGGCGCAATTTGTTCTAAAAATAGAAAAATTGTCCCATATCATGGCGCCAACCCCAATACTAGAAATGGCGCGCGCTTACGGTCTCCGTCCCCGATTATGGCTCCTGATGACAGTCAATATCAATCAATGCCAGTCAATACGAAGGCACCAAGTTAGTTCTTTTTATCTGCATCTCTGAAGCCCACAAATGTAAAACTATTCAAAAGTCAGTCAAATTAGCGAAGAACCTCAAATAAATTAAAATTCATGTAGGAGATTCCTTTAAAAAAAACCTAAGGGGAGAAACTTTAAAATTCGATTAGAGATCTGTTTATCTCGCGTTGCAGAAGGCTTAATCCTAACGCTTTACTAAGGGCACTTTAAATACCTAACCTTCTCAAAGTGCTGCGGAATATTTTTGAGCGAAGAAGCCCATTTTTGGAGGCTCGTATTGGTGGAGTTGTGTGAGCATGTTTATGCCTCGAAAAACCTTCCTATTCATTTCCTGAGAAATTTTCCAGGACCAACTGAAGCTTGTTCTTCATGATTATTTCATATTTTGCAGGACGACACCGGCTAACGTGGCCTCGATAGCCTTAAAACTCCAAGCCAAGATATTAAAATGCAGTTTGCTTTGCAGCCAATTTGCAGTGAGGGTTTGCATGTCTTATGCACTTGTCATCGGCTTCCCCGAGGGGGGGACCCCGGGCTGATGTGGTGACTATGCTAATTGTGCATTTCAAAGTTCTTGTATTTCCCCACCCGTGGGAGATTTTTTTCTTGCAAAGTCCCCAGTATTTGATGAAGCCAAGTACCCAACTGGATTTGAAGATGCACTTCAGAATTTTGTTTTGGTTCTTTGAACAGTTAGCAAGCACTCGGACTTTGCATTCGGATGAAAATTGAACTTTAATTGAATACTACATAAGCTGCTCGCAGTTTGGTGAGAATTTTAACTTTTCTTCCCATCCTGAATTCCCCAGATTCTGTTTTAAATCTATCCGGACTGATGAAGAACAAGGGAAAACACACTATCATGATGGTTCATTGCTGCTTCTAAACACAACGTTCTTAAGTTTCCTGAGTATTTTGAACGGTTGCTGTGATGCTTCAGAAATTAACATTCTTGTGAATATTTAAAAAAAAATGAACTTTTTCTATCCTTAACAATTTGTACGCTGTTCTAAATTTGTCCCGATTAATGACAATATATGGTTCGGCAAATATTAATAAAGAACTTATAGAATATCATCACGTTCATTTCCTGCTTCTAAGCACAAAGTGAAATTGAAAATGTCGTCAAGGTTCAACTGCAGCTTCTAAACAAGTGTCACAGAAATAGTCCTCAATCTGATCAGCATCTTGCTCAGTAACTCGGACACATTCACCATGAAACCACTCGTTGCAATCACTGCACTGTATCATGAAGCCGTCTTCCTCTCTTCTGCAAATACAATAAACAGTTTCCTCCTGACCATCTACTTGACAATTCTTGTCGTCTTGATTTCTTCTTGTCTTTCTTTGCCTTTTCTGTTACACTTGTCTTCTTCTTTGACATATATCCATATGGTGTTCAGCGCACGCTCTAGCATCTTCCAGTGACAGAAAACAGATCTTTGCAAGGTGCTCTATGTCGTCTTGTTCAATGCTCTCTTTACCCTTGACATAATCCTCAATTACAACTCTTGGGGGACCCTTTAACAAGAATCACTTCCATTTTCTGTTACCCATTTGATGTGTACTTCGGGCTCCAGATAATGGTCGTTACAAAAACCGGGACAATTAGTGCATACGTCGGACCCCACGGCCTTTCTGGGAAGAGGCAGTAGCAAGAGAGATAGTGGAGGCCCTCCTGGATACCACGTAGGTTCTTTCGCTGGTTTCCCTTTAGCGCATACAGGATGGGGACAATCCACTTCATAACATGGCAAAAGCATAAAAATGTAATATAATGGCAACCAAGTAACCATATGCCTGCCTCTTAACTCCATATTTTAGAGAAATACTTAAAATCCTCTGGATGTGACCTTCTCAGAATCTCCAGCTTTCTCTTAGGACCTCGCAAAAATGTCAGAAATCTAAGTCCCCACATCCCCCCCCCCCACAAGGGCATAAATTTGTTGCAAAGTCCCCATAAAGTCCCCGTATTCCCCCACATTAGCCCGGGGTCCCCCCCCCCTCGGCGAAGCCGATGACAAGTGAATTAGCAGCCACCATTAACAAAGCGGCTTTTCTGACGCAGGGTACTCATTATGTAAGGAGACATGAAAATTATCGGGTGAAAAATTTGGATTTCCGCGTCTCTGACTCCTGAGCAACGGTTTTCAACTTTTGCAGAATATAGGAACGAAGGGTACGCTTATTGCCATTGCTTCTTGATAAAATGCTACAGCTATAGGAATCGGGTCGAATCGCTCATGATCAGTATGGTCTCCCACTAGCAAACAAATCATTTATTTACTTTCCTTCTCCCTTTTTCACATGCTTTTACGATGAAGACGTAATTTTGGCAAAATCCTGCTGATAAAACCATTCGAAAAATTGACTTACATTAGTGGAAAACAAAAGTGTATGTAAAAAGCTTCGACTCAGCAGGGCATCTCTCGCACCTACTCTATCCGTCATCCATGCTGCTCTCCTTCAAGACCTTCGAGACCGAAACTTTCGGCACAGAAGTCCGGCTCCTCCTTCCGCGCGCCGAACACTTGCTCTGTCCGGCGTCCAGCGTTTCCCACGTTTACGTGCGTTCCCTTAAGTTACTCTTCGTCAGACAGCTTCGTAGTTACTCTCGTCGCCATAGTTTGCACTGTCGTGCCCTTGCGACTGCAATTACAGTCATTCACCGTTTATCTTCGCGTCCGCTAAATCTTCCGCTCACCCTCTCGTTATTCGTCGGGGAGTGCAAAGTGTCAGGCACCAGGTTCTTTACCTCTCGCGCTGCTTGGAGCCTTCCTGACTTTCAGCTCGTCAGTTTGGCGTCGGTTTCCATAGCAACCGTCCAAGCAGCGATCCCCCAGTCGGGTCCCCGCCTTCGCTTCGGGGCCACTCTACTGGTGCCTTGTCCCGCATTCCAGCCAGCCAAACTTTGACTCCGTTCGCTGCGTGGCGGAGCAGACATTAATTGGTGTCTATCTTTGATTGAGAGAAGTTAATGTATGGGAGCGCAGCCTAAGCCTCGGTCCGGCGTAGCTTCGCTCGACCGCCAGGATCTGCCTTCGCGCGCTGCTGTCATGCAGACGTGTGCCGTTTGCAGCTTGCCCCGTGCAAGTTGTTTGTTTAGTCGTTCCCAACCTCCCTTTCATTTCCCCCTAGTCCTTCGTCTCCCTGCCTTCCCTTTTCCCCTTCTCCACTGGCTTCGGCCAGTGTTTTCGGAGATATCAATCAGACTGAACTGTGTATGATCTTGCGTTTATTCCATTCAGTGAAGGCTTTTTGTATCTGATTAGTGACGTACATAATGTGACTAATTATACGTACATAATTTACCGTTAATGTACTAATTTCATTACACTTTCCCAGGCCAGCAATAAAATGTTGACTATAGAAATTTACAAAGTTGTAAGGTAGTAGTATTTAAAGTTCATTAAGTCTAGAGAGTTCCTTTATTTTCAGTGCAGCTCGTTGAGCACTAGCTCGTTGTGTTCGTTTTTCGGTTGTCGACCTTATTTCTTCAGGGTTCTTAAATTTTTCTTTAGAGTCTTGCAGGTTATCTTCCTCGGATAACACTTCAAGAGGGTAAAGCTTCTCAATAGGTCTCGAGATTAGGTTTTCCTTTGCTGTTCTTAGAGTGACAGAGCGCACCAACTCATCCTTCCCCTGATGTAGTTGAATGATGACTCCGAGTTTCCACTGATTTCGCGGTGTTTCGTCATGTATCAGGACAACCTTACCTCGAGCCACTCGCTCTCCCGATATGTTTTTGTTCTTCTGCGATGAATGTTGTTCCCTGAGACCGGTTAAGTATTCCCTTTGCCATTGTTTCCAGAAAGCTTGCATTATTTTCTGGTGGTATTTCGCTCGTCTTGTTAAATCTTTGGCCGACTCCTGAGGGATATAGTTGGAGTCTTCTTCTGTATCCGGTAGTGTTAGAAGTCTGTGTCCGCAGAGGAAATGGGATGGGGTAAGAGGTGGACCGTCATTGATGTCTGTATATGGATAAGTAAGTGGGCGACTGTTAAGTGTAGCTTCGATTTCTGTAAGTATGGTTTGTAATTCTATAGCGTTCAGAGACGTGTTTCTAATCATTTTTTTCAGCCTTCTTTTGACTAGTCCTATTAGTCGCTCATAGAAGCCTCCCCACCAGGGCGCTCTTTCTGTTATAAATTTCCATGTGATGCCATGGTTAGCGAGGAACCTTTGAGTCTCGGCTGCTTCTATCACTTGTGTTTTGAGGGCCTGTAGATCTTGTGAACCCGCTTTAAATGTTTTCGCGTTATCTGAAATTATGCATTCTGGAATCCCTCTTCTACTTGCAAATCTTTTGAAGGCTCTCAAAAATGCACCGGCTGTTTGATCCTCCACTAACTCAAGATGTACTGCTCGTATTGCTGTGCAGGTGAATAGGAAGATGTAGACTTTTGCGACTTCTTTGTTAACGTTACGTACGTATAATGGTCAGGCATAGTCAATTCCCGTTACTTGAAAGGGTTGGGACCCTGTGACTCTCATATCTGGTAATGGAGGAGACTGAGTGAACTGAGCGAAATGGTGGTCACTTCTACTTCCTTATTTCCGTTTTGACCAGCTGTCTGCCTTTCGGTATCCAATACGACTGTCTGAGTTCCGTTAAGGTTTCACGTACGCCACCGTGCAAAACTATGCAGTGAGTTGCTCTAACAATAAGAGTTGACAAGTGACTCTCCTTTGGTATCAATATGGGAAACTTGGTGTTGTGTGGTAGTTGTGCGTATTGCAGTCGTCCGCGACATCGTATCAAGCCATCAACATCTAAATAGAGGCCAAGCTGGTGTATTATTGCTGGCCGTTTGCCTTTAGCTTTGTCTTTGATTTGCGATAGGATGTCTCCATAGTAGAATTGTTGTACAGATTATGGAGTAGAACGATGCGAGCGTGTTTCATGTCTATGGCAGTAACTGTATTAGACTTCGTTTTCTTTCTCAATTTTGCGGTGAAATGGATGACGAGCGCGGTAAACTCGTAGTGTCTTGTTTAAGGTACTGTATTTGTTAATATCGATGGCGTTCAATAAATTTGTGCTCTTTTGTGGGCTTGCGAGATTAACGCTTATTGATTGGCTCTCTGTGTAATTTTCTGTGCTGTCTGGTAACTGGTTTTCAGTGATTGATGGCCATTCCTGTGTTGGCTTCATAAGCCATGGAGGCCCTTGGTTCCAATACTGCAGTTTAGATATAAAAGCTTTAGCGTTCATTCCCCTGGTAATGAGGTCTGCAGGATTGGATGTGGTCGGGCAGTACTTCCACGTATTCTGCGAGGTGATGTCTCTAATCAGTTGTACTCGATGTTGGATAAACTGTTGTCGTAGAGGCTTTGATGAAGATATCCATGATAACACAATTTGTGAGTCACTCCACAATATAATTTGACATGAGTAGAACTTTGGAAGTATGGTATTTGACAGGTATTTAGATAATTCTGCTCCGAGCACTGCTGCAAGTAGTTCCAATCGTGGCATTGTTTGTGGTTTTATGGGTGCTACTTTGCTTTGGACATTACGAATGTGCATTTTGTCCCACCTTTGGGGGTGGTTCCTCTCAAATAGGCCACCGCTCCGTATGCTAGTTGGCTACTGTCACAAAACACGTGTAGTTGAACTTCACTGCCAACATTATTGAAGTATTGTCTGGGTATTTCTAGTGGGGTCAGATCTTGGAGTTCATTCAGCCATCTGACCCAGTTCTCCTTAAAGCTATCAGGAAGTTCTTTGTCCCATGTTAGGTTGTGTTTCCATAGTTCCCTGCATCATTATTTTCGCTTTTACTGTCACGGGTTTCCACAAATCCCATTGCCGGGTCCTCCCGGGTCTCGGCACCAGTTTTCGGAGATATCAAATCCAGGACTGAACTGTGTATTTGATCGTTGTGTTTATTTCTATTTCAGTGAAGGCTTGTTTTGTATTCTGATTAGTGGACGTCCATTAATTGTGACGAATTATACGTAGCATAATTTACCGTTAATGTTACTAATTTCATTTACAAGTGTGACTCATGCAAAGGGCCTCGCTTTGGCGCCGGTTTTCCTAGCAACCGTCCAAGCATCGAGCCCTCAGTCGGGTCCCCGCCCGTCGCTTCGGGGCACACTCCACTGGTGCCTTGACCCTTTGCATCAAACTCTGACTCCGTTCGCTGGCGTGCTCTATATGCGGGGTGTGTACTGTATTTCGAATATGGTTGACAAATGGTGCCATCGTTTGCTACTTTCAAACATTGAGATCACACTCATCAAGCAACTTAATGAAATGATCTGGCTGGTAAAACTGGAAAGTAGACCGCTGTGCCACCTGCAAATTATCAAAACTCAGTCTTAGCTACAGCCCGACTTACGAGCTCTAGATCGTTCTTGTTTTAAATTCAGTTCGGCCATGGCAACCCGCCTTTTACAGATTTTGTTGAAGAGATGGCTGGCTTTTTTAGAAGATCGTCATCCGTTTCATTTCGTATTTTATCTAGTTATTCATTTCGTTGGCACCGAGTTTTTTAAAGTTTATGTTCTCTTACGGCGGATTGGGAAAAGGTGTGGTTTGTTTTCGAAAGGGGGAAAAAGTCAGAATTGTACCTGATGGAAGAGAGAGCGGTTGGATGGCGAGAGCGAGAAGTGTTTGGGGGACTCGTGAGGTGGAAGGGTGTTTTTGTTTGGTTTCCCTGAGTTTTTGGAGATGTGGAACGTGGCTTCCCAGATTTCCACAACTTCAGTTTGAAATTCTAGGAAGCCAATGGCAACTGGTACTTGTTAGTACACAGGAGAGATGTAGGATGTGCGGGAAGGAAGGCTCTAGCGGTGGATCCAAATAGCCATAGGCCATTGCAGAAACGTGAGGAGGACTGGGAAAGAGTATGTTGTTTCCCTTTGTTTGAAAAACTGAAGATTATTCAAATGAAAGATTTACTAATTTGAGAGTCTTAACCACGAATAACCAGTTATTTTGGAGGAGGAAAATGGGCAAAAATAGTTAGCTCGTTCAAATATCACGCCTAAATAGAGATAGTTTGGTATGGATTGGGGTGATAGGCGACAGAGAATTATAAGGGTTTTGTATGGAAATTTTGCAACTTTTGCAAGGCTCCCATTGGACAAATTTTCCGCCTGAAACTCTTAAACTTGGTTGGGTCAGCTTTTTCCATTTATTAACCTTTCGGTCGAAAATTGGTTCGATTTTCAATCTACTCAATATAAGAAACTCGGCACCCACGTGCTTTCAAGTGTCTGCAATGGGCTATGCCGAATCGACTCTAGCTGGGTGTATTAAGCAACCCTCTTCAAACCCACCTGCATAGTCAAAGGCAAATCGACTTCCGGCATGCGACTCCTCGTCCCTCTCCTCGACATCGGGGGAAAACGATTCGTGGTCGATTCGATCGAATCGAGTCGAATCGACAACATTTTCAACCCCAACCTGCCACAGTCCAAGGGAGCAATATTTTCTACAGTCTCGCGCAAATCCGACTTCCGGCTTGACGACTCGACATCAGGGGAAACGATTCGTGTCGAATCGACAACATTTTCAACCCACCCTGCAACAGTCCAAGGGCGCAATATTTTTTAAGTCTCGCGTAACTCGACTTCCGGCATGACGACTCGACGTCAGTGGTGAAACGATTCGTGTCGAGTCGAGTCGAATCGACAACGTTTTCACCCACCTTGCACGGTCCTAGGGTGCCAAATCGACTTCCGGTATGACGACTCGACAGAAGAGGAAACGATCCGTGTCGATTTGACCGCAGATGGCTCAAGATCAATTTCTGTTAGTCGAATCGAACAAGATACAAAAACGAATGGACTCTAGTTGGGTGTATTGGACAACCCTCGTTAATAAGACTCAGTAAGCTTTGTTGAAAGTAAATAGATTCTCGTGAAACCCTGGACAGAATATAATTGAAAGATACCTCTGTGTTACTCACGCTGTTACTGATGACCCCTATGGTTTTTTGGGGCAGCTAGTACTCTTCATATTCTTGTTAATTTATATTGCAGTTTGCTTATTAGTATTATATTATGTTGGGTCCAAATAAAGTTGTTGTTGTTTGTTGTTGATGATGCGGCAGACCAACGAGGTCGAACGGTTCATTTGCCTCTCCTCTCGCGACATGTCCTGAAGCAGTCACCAGGTTCCTGCAGGAGTTTCTTCCCACAGCCTCTTTAAACCGCTAATTCAAGAAATCTTACTCCGCCAACGAAGGAAAACATCTTGTCGTGTTAATGATCGAGCGCTATACAGCGATCATGCAGTCTCCGATGTCGATGTTTTGTAACGCCTGGTGCCGTGATCTCCTGGAAAGCCAAATTGTAGAACATAAGATTCAGAAACGTTGACAGCACTGGGGCGAGTCTCGCATATTGATTAGATTGAAAATCTAAACATTTCAACTGAAATCTTGATGAAAGAAAAGCTACCCAACCAAGTTTAAAGACTTTTCAGCCCAAAATTGGTCCAAATGGGAGTCTTGCAAAGGTTGCAAAATGCTCCATTCAAACCCCTATAGGCATTTTTTTTGGCCTTTCTATTCTTACTACCCCCATCCATTACAAACTCTCTATTCTTGGTTGATATTTTGAGAGCACATTTTTTGCTCAGATTGTTTCCCTCCGTCATATATTACCTTCTATTCGTGGTGAAGAGACTTGAATTTAGTTTGATATTTCTCCTCGAATTATCTCTCTATTTTCAAAGCAATATGGAAATCCTAATCCATACTCTTTCTCCCAATCCTCTCACGTTTTTCTGCAAAGCCCCTTTCGAATGTGCTCAGGCTCTTATTCTTACGACACTCCAGAACACTCTAACTGTTAATCCCCCGAAGGATCGGTCCCAATGCCTCCCGTTTTAGGTTGGTATAACTGTTCCATTACTCCCTTTATTTTGCTCAGGGTTATCCGTCCTGTTGTTTTGGCATCCTTCTTGTCGTGGGTCTCTTTCTTTTTTTCCCGCTGTTGGCCTTTCTCCAATCCTTTTCTCAACACTTAACAAATTATCTTTAGTCCGAGTGTCAGCTCAAAGGCTACGAGTGCCCGAACGAAATGTCGTTCTTACCAAAACGAGGATCGTTCCTCGGGCCCATATTTCGTTTGCTTTGGAGATTTCCAAGCCATGCACCATCCCAATAGAACAGCCGCATACCAAGATGTTGTTTTAGATAGGAATAGCATGACTAAGCCTAGTCCTCTTTAGCAATCCTCTCTCATCTGGGTCGAAACGGGCTTGCGCTAATGAAAAAGCCTCAAAATCATACCACTGAATCCAAAAAGCCTATTTTCTCAAAATATTACGTGGCCTGGCCGGATAGCTCGTGGACTTGGAGTTTTGACACTTGGACTATGGACCAATCGAGTTTCTACATCTTGCCCCGATTGCATATGTTGTTTTTCTATCCCTCTTTTTCACACGTAGGCGTGTTGCCCAAGCTCACATCAGTTTTGAACGTTCGCGTACAAGTAAAAAAAAAACGTACAATGCCTCGTCACGGTGTACGGCATTGTGTGCTATTTACCTCTCCGGGGGGGGGCGGGACATAAAATTTAGCGTCCACTAGCTCGCATTTCAATTAGAATAAAAGACAGAGAGACTGTTTTGGTTGGGTTGTAAAATACGCGCCGCCATTGTGCTTTACACAAATTAAAATTTCTGGCTAATGGCTTATCAAAAAGCAACTTTTAGAAAGGACGGGTCGTACAAGTAATTGGGCGGGGTGGGCCAGAGCTAGAGCGATGGGTGGTGTCATCAGTTTTTTGAAACCCTTGGGTTAAGGGGTAGGTCCTTTCCAATTTTCCGACATACCCATCAGTAGTTGGGTCGTCCTGTTTTTTTAAAAATGGGTATTGGCAGCATCATTTTGACACTATCTGACAACAAAGGTAACTCCTTGGGTCAAACAATAGAAGCAAGTGTGAGCACACATCGGACAACGCACCCGACACGAAAAAAAATATCTGGGACAAATTGGTCAGAATATCGAACGCACACAGGGGTCACACTGTCTGTGGGACGGGGCTGTGCAGCAGTGTGCAAGATGCCGAGATTGCGAACGGGCTAATAAGTGTATCGGATATATACCACTCGAGACATATGAAGGCTACTACAGATGGCTACTTATCAGTCATCGTAAACAAGTTAAAACACAAAAAAATGAAATTGACTGCCGACTGAGGCAGAATTAGGATTAAGAGCCCTATTGTAGTCTGCTCCTTTACTGCGAAGACGGGTTGCAAAGCACCCCTTTATTTAAAGCCTCCAGCTCCACAAAACCACCTGTGGGAACCGTTGGCTATGCGTAAGTCACTTGGCAGACTTGTGGGTTGGTGTTCGTAGTGTGTCACTTTGCTTTTTATTGTTTGTTTACTCCTTTCAGTTTCCACAGGGACAAAACATTTCGAGCCCGTAAATTTGAAAAAAGTCACACTTGACTGGTGTACAAGCACAGAGATGACATTTTATTTTACAATCATGTACAAAAGCTAAACGGATTGAGCCAGGAGTCCCTGGGCAAAAATGTGTCCAACATACTGCACTCACCTCGGTTGACATGGGGGTTTGGTATTTAAGAACATCCAAATGGCCAACTTGTGTCCTACGGTGATTTAAAAATATAACACACAAACAGCGGTGATATAATGTTTTTTAATCAAGCTACGAAGGCCGAAGACCCGAAACGTGTTGATATGATATTGTGGTCCTAGCATGCTATTTGTCCCAAGGGTACGGAGACACATGCCACAGAGATCTGGGAGTTTGGCTATTTTAATCCCAGGACCCACTACGGCCGTTTTTTTTTTAGAATGGGATTTACCGCTCTACGTGCCTTGCGGCCTAGCGTAAAAAGTGCAATGTCACGTTTTCCTTAGAGTACAGTCATTGCACTTAAAGTGGTGCAAGGTGTACCTGGAAAACGATATTGTGTTCTATGGCAAGATACGAGCCTTGAGGTATAATCCGAGCGTTCTGTCATTGGGTTTCTGTCTTGGTGCGGGATTTCGTCGCCATATCGGTGACCGTTGTTTTCCATGGAAACGGTCATAAGCTGTGTGTCAATGTGTTTTCTGTTTTCGAGGGGGGGGGACGAGCCGGTCTAAAGTTGTAAAATTTTGCAGCGAAAATTACTAAAAGATAAATCGAATTCGTTGCAAATACTCTCTATTTCTTCGCAGAGAAACTACCTAAAAGATTGATATTTTACAGCAGCTTATATCGATTAAGAAACGAGGCAAGAAGATTTTCACTGAAAGGCGTGAATTTTTTATTCTCCTGATGATCTGGAAACGGAGTCTCATTGTAGCACTGAATTCAGGCATCCGGCGATAACAGGTCACGACGTCATTGAACGACTTTATAAAGAAGGCAAAAATCTTGACCAACCAACAAAAAAGCAGATTGGCTACTGATCTGAAAACTCTTCTCACACTTATTTTAAGGTAACGGTATCACAAATGAGAGAGTTAAAACCCTACCTGCGAAGGAGCTTGACCACTTCTTGTCCACTGACTAATATTTTTTATGAACAAATGCAGGAAAACACGGACAAGAGTACAAGCCGCAACAATTTCCAATTTTCAGCGCAGAATTGTCCAGAATGAAAAGAAGCGTCGAACTGTTATCGAGAGAGACGGAGGATTGACTCTAAGACTGCCTCTTCATTAGCTGTGTATATGTTTGAATGATTTCACAGCAACCAACTTCGACATTTCTTCATCCATATTTTGTGATGCGCAAGTTAAAATATTCCATGCAGGATCGACAGAAACCATTTTCCGAATTTCAACAAACTGCAGCTGTTGAGACTTGTGACAAATTCCGTTACAAATCGTTCTTGAAGCCTTGTTTATACTCAACATGATTTACGTTCATTGAATTTGTTTTCAAACTCGTGGTAGCTTGTTCTTTTTGAGTTGCTCGCGTCATCAAAAACACACGGAGGAAGCCCTTTGAATTCAAGTGACCGGAAGTGCGCTTTAACTTAAAACAAACAAGCACTAGTGCCATATAATAAACTACTTACTAACCTAGCTAGCTCGAGCCGTACTGGGAATACTGGCCCTCGGTCGTTTTTGTACGGACCTCGCTGCGCTCGGTCCGTACTGCCACGACCTCGGGCCAATATTCCCCAGTACGGCCCTGCGCGCTCTGTTAGTAGAGTATGTTTGTATTTATTTCTGTCATGATTTTGTCATTATTGTTAATGTAAATTAAATCTAAAACGTAAATAATGCCACAATTTTCCACCCTGCGAAAATGTGATTTTTGGTCGGCCACTATGCTTACCTCAAAATTCCAATGTTTTATAGGCGGATGGGCTGCATGTTTTTCTTAACAACCACAATTTTGAAATGCTCTTCCGCGCCCACGCCCCCCTTGGACGGTTTTTGCCCAGTCCCTAAACAAATATTACCTTAAAATAATTTATCGCGAATTCTTATTTGTTGCTAGTTTCACGATTGCTAAATAGGTGGTGTCCTGTGTGAACCGATATATGACAACAACCAAATATTTGGCACTACCGGTGAGTTTCCTTGTGGCACTAACGACGAGACGTCTATAGTACCTAGAAAAACAAACTTCTGAAAGTATAAACAAGAATAGACGTATAAAATATATAGGACCTTTTTTCGCTTGTACATTTGTTTTCCCAATACAGATCATGTGATTATACTCAGGAGATTTGATTCTTTTGTTTTTGCTCATTAAAAAGGTACATGCAAGCATGAATATGTCTGCAATGCCACTCTTCTTTGAAAGGCCTACTCTGGGACCTTAGAGCGCGCCGTAACTTTAAGGCGACCCTTTAGCCACTTTAAGGCGACTTAAGGCGACTTTAAGCAAAAATGGCAGGAAAAAACTTTGTCGACTTTAGGCGATTTAGGCGAACCTTAGTGAGCGAACTTGAGGAGTACATTAATTTCTCTCGAGTGATATAACTTTTACCACTCATGGGACTATGATCTTCATAGTTTCTCTCGTTTTTACAACTTAACAACAGTCTCTCATATAAATCTCTTTTCAGTAAACCAATATTGTACCACTTTACCTCGGTATAAGTGAATTAAGTCATCACAGTCTCCAAATATTCTAAGGACACGGGTTGTTTCAAAGAGGGGGACATGGGGATTTGCGGTGTTGCGGTGTTGATGTTTTTTTTAATGAGGTGATGCGGTGAATAAAATCTCAACTTGCGGTGTTGCGGTGATCTCAAACCCTACGGTGTGCGATGTTTGTATTTTTTAGATTGCGGTGTTCGGTGAAATGAAATAACTTGAGGTGCTGGGTTTCTTGTTTGACCTTTTCCAAACCTAAATTTGGCCTAAATTTAGCATGTAGACTTCGTTAAAAACATGTACCATCGAGGTTACTAATTTGTAACAACATACAGATCAACACTGTCTAGTCAAGCTCTGGCTGCCAATCCGAAGCTGTTTCATTTATACGTTACTTGATAAGTAACTTGACCTCTGCTACCATGGTTCGGTAGACACAGAGTGGAGCGAGGACTACGACAGAAACAATCCTGGAGGACAGGAGGACAGAAACAGTCCAGAAAATTTTGCAAACGCCAAGGTCTAATGTAATGTATTATTGACTGCAGAACTTTTTTCGACGAAAAAAGGAAAAGGTGGCGAAAACTACCGGCCACAAAATATATTCAGATGTCGCGTCAGCAGGCCGAAGAAAGAAACATTTCTAAGGTAAGGAAGCGCATTTGGCCCGGGGGGCTTCTTCCATTTATGGGCTATATAGGTACGTGCCGCGGAATAGGGTATGGTTTTTGAGGTTCTCAGTCCTTAAATAGGGTATCTTTTTTGACCCTTTTGTAACTGTGTTCCCGGTGTGGTCCTTAGATAGGGTAGCTAAATTGTATTAATCTGATACTGGAGTGCGAAAACGCCCGCTATACGAGTTTTTTTTTTAAACTTTATGTATCCTTTTAAGTCAACCTCCGTTTCCGCAGGGCCTTTTTTTCCCTGGCTTGGGGCGGGGCATGGTGAAAAGGCCCCGGCATTCGGGTGCTGGTCACGTGCCCACATTTACACCCTGAAATCCTGGGTGGTAATAAATTAGCGCGCTTGCATAAATTAAAAGTGCCGAAATCCAACGCTTGCGGAGAAACGGGGCTTGTGCTTTTCCGACTTGGATCTACTTTCAAACGTTGAAACTTTGCGTCTTTTTGTTCAGTTAAAGCCAGTTCAAGTAATGTTTTGAATATTTACTGAAAGGCAAAGACATTGTTGCCGTTCCGACCGACTGGCTTGGCAAATCTCTGCTGTTACAGCGTCTACCGGATTTCTTGCCTGTCAAGGCGGACAATAATATTTTGTTTAATACACGAATTCTACGGTTCGTGACATTTATGCATTTACCGTTTTCTGTTTGGTCACTAGACCATTTCGTCGCTTCGCTCGTGTTTGTGAAGGGCACTTCATCCTGTTTTCTAAGGAGTAATTTTAAGTTGAGTTGCGTGCAATGGCAAATTTTTTGAGCTAGGCCGAACAAACAATCAACAGACTTGCGGGTAAATAGCTACATTTTGAATCCTGTGGTGCGAGAACGATCAAAGGAGGAATAAACCTATACGTCAAGCTCCAGCCGAAACATAAGCCGGACCATAGCTGCAAGAAACATAAGAATTTCTCTAGACAAGCGTATTTCTCGAAGTAAAGCTAGGGCGTCTCTTTAAAACCGCACGAGGGCAAATATGATATCCGTGATAAGAAACTACACGTACTGTGTTTGCAAACAGTTCTAGTTACCGCCGGGCCCGGCGTCACAATATAGAATGCAAGTAAGCAAAATGTTCACGGTAAACTCACTAAAGCGTCATATTTTCCCTCAAAAAACAAATACTTGGAGAGTTAAAAAATATCTTGCCATAGAAATGAGCCTTTACACATGCCAATTACAGAGATTACATGCAGATAACAGCGGAAATCATGCAGACCTACGACGCCTCTAAAAATTTGCGATAGCACCATCTAACGGCTCAGTTCTACTTAAAATTAGTCCTTAGAATAACAGCATGAAGTGCCCTTCATAAACACGAGTGGAGCGAGAAAATGGTGGAGTGACCGAACAGAAAGTCGGCAAATGTAATAAATGTCACGAACCGTAAAATTCGTGTATTTTACAAAACATATTGTCCACCTTGACAGACAAGAAATCCGTATGACGCTTGAAACAGCAGAGATTTGCCAAGCCAGTCGGTGGAACGGCAACAATATCTTTGCCTTTCAGTAAATATAAAAACATTACCGTAGAGTTCCGATAATAACGACCCCCCAGCAAAGTTACAACCCCCCGAACTATGATACCGTATCAATTCTGTTTGTAGAGCTGAAAAAAAAGCTAGTTAAATCCCGAAAGTACGACGATCCCACGCGAAAGTACGTCGAGATTCCCCCCGAAAGTAGCGAACCACCCCCCCGAACAGTTAGTGAATCACCGTATACCACCCCCCCCCCCCCC
>JAHPZR010027267.1:0-21789 GCA_019787425.1 Platygyra sinensis
TCCTACCTAACAATCTCCGTTGCTCTACCCTCTTATCCCACCTTCCTTTATTTTCGTCCCATCCCCCGATTCACTTACAGGAACGCTGGCTACAAGAAACTGACATTTCACTTTGTTTTGAATTAGGACTGCAAAAAAGGAAGAACATTTAGTCCTTATGGAATCAGGAATTGGTTCACCTTGTTTGGACTTTAGGTATGTCGATTTTATTCGCCTGTTTAACACCAAATTAAAAACCATATGGCTGCTCTATATGATTTATAGGATCTTGAGACAAACAACAGATATGCAATATTTTTTCTTGGTCCAGCCTAAAATTACGAAAGAAGAAATTTCAAGCGACTCTTTGATCTTCGGCGCTCTCAAGTAAAATTTTTTATTACTATATTCTACTCGTGGCCTACACCATAGCAACTCAATTTTCCCAGTGTGTTTTAGCCCTCCTCGTCAACACTCGAGTTTCTCCTGTATCTCGAAACCTGAGTTATTTACTGAAAGTGTTGATTTATCAGTGAGGTAACCGCTGTCCTCGCGCCATGTAGCGTTATTTTCGTCACAGTAGCATGGGCCATTGCAGAAACGTGAGAGGACTGGGAAAGAGTATGGTTGTTTTCCGTATGTTTCAAAAACTAAGATTTTGAAATGAAAGATCAACTAAATTTGAGAGTCTTTACCGCGAATAGAAGTATTTGGAGGAGAAAAATAGTAAAATGGTAGCTCTTCAAATATCAACGAAAATAGAGAGTTTGTATGGATTGGGTAGACAGGCCACAAAATTATAAGGATTTGCATGGAATTTTGCAACTTTTGCAAAGCTCCCATTTGGACAATTTTCCGCTGAAAACTCTTAAACTTGGTCGGGTGGTTTTTCATTCATTAACATTTCAGATGAAATGTTTAGATTTTCAAGCTAATCAATATAAGAAACTCGCCCCAGTGCTCTCACGTTTCTACAATGGGCTATTCTTCACTACTTGGGTCTGCGCACGAGCTGGTCATTCCGCATGCGTACTTTACTTCCTTTAGAGGCTCCGCCCGAGTACTCCATCTGACTTAAATCACTGGACACCCACCAGGCAACTGACCTGTTAAACAGGAGCCTGGAGTTATAACACTTATATTTAATGAACTGTACATAGTCTAAGAAACACGAGTAAGACTGACCAGCTGAGATAGACTTGCTCCTAAGTAGAAATTTATTCCCTAAGGTACTTTTATTGCTCGTATTTTTTAGGAGAGTAAATACTGAACTTGCTCTGAAATGTAGAGATGCAGATCTTTTAATCTTGGAAGGAATGGGAAGGTAGGTGAATGTCTTTTCCACTTAAATACAGTCTTAAAACGCGTTGAAATTTCATTAATTTTTTTTCAGAGCCATCCATACAAATTACGAGGCAAAGTTCACGTGTGATTCTATTAAAATGGCTGTGATCAAGAACCGCTGGCTCGCTCAAAGACTTGGAGGCGATATGTACAGTGTGGTGTTCAAGTACGAGCAGGGAAATATGAATTCAGTTTAGAATGAAGGTGGACAACAATATGGGATGCTTGTCTGGTTTGAAGGGGTGTATTATGATCATCTTGATGACGAGAAAGAGTGAGGATAACGATGGTGGGAACCACATTGGTGATGTCGATGTCACTGATGATGGTGATGACGATGACGATAATGATGGCGATGATGATAATTATGATCATGATGAGGATGACGTATTGACATTATGGTGAAGGCGAGATAATGGTGATGATTATGCTAGCAAGAGACAACAAAAATGATAGAGCCAATGATGCTCAAAGTGACGTCATTAACAATGGCCCACGGACTTCTTTTTAAATGACTTTTTATGATTATAATGATGCTAATAATAATGATTTTATAATTACAGTAATGCCAATAATAGGATCTGCGGTTTTAAGGGAAATGATTAAACACTGTACCATTCATACATTCTTGAAATACGTTATAAAGCAATTGTGGAACTTGTGAAATACTAGAAATGGTTTCCAGATTATTTATTTCCTCAATAAGGAAAATGTTTAACAATAACGACTAATGTCAGTAGGGTATAAAACATGGGTAATTTTAAAGAAAAATAAGTTGAAATAGAGAGCCAAATAATAACAAAATCAACTTTTTTACTGAAAACGTGTACATCGTGTTTCTATCGAGTTATACAAACACTCGTGAAAGTTTGGGAGAACTCGAAAAGCTGTGGAAACACTCGCCTACGGCTCGTGTTCCCACAGCATTTCTCGTTCTCCCAAACTTCCACTCTTGTTTGTATAACTCGATAGAAACACGGTACATGTTTTCTATTTCTTAAATATAATAACAGAATCTGTGTTAAAAGAAAGAATTTCTCGTAAAAGTGCTGTTTACACCGAGCAAGATGTCATGCAAATTTCTCGGACCCATTTTGTTGTGTGCAAAATTTTCTAGAGACTTGAAACATCACGATACCATTGCTCAATATAATAACAGGATCTGTGTTAAAGGAAATAGTTTATCGCCATGGTAAAAATGCTGTTACACCAAGCAAGATGCCATGCAAATTCCTCGAAACTATTTTTAAAAGCAATGAGTGGAGGTGCACGAGACACCTGAAGTATTTACAGAAGGAAACCTTTGAGCATGGAAAACACTCAGACCACAGTCAAATGTCAAGTTGCTTTGGACTGTAGACAATGCGGGTAAGAGAGATGAATTGTGATATATTTCAACCATAAAACCTCCTTTTAATTAAGCTTGGTACATACACTGTTGAGTTCATTCGTCCAATCGTTTTTTTTTCCTTTCTTTCTTTCGTTAGTTCCCTCATTTGTTCGTTCGTTCTTTCGATAGTTCTCTCATACGTGTATTCGCCTGATCAAATTTTCTGTATCATTCTTTGTAAGGTTCGAGACTGGCTGTCGTATTCGTGGATAACAGTGGTGTGGATTCTATTTTAGGCATGTTTTCATTTGTCAGAGAGCTTTCTCGTGGAACCAAGGTACGTCTACTTGAAGAGATGGTTTGAGTTTTAACACTATTTCATCTGAACATTCTCATTTCTAAGAGGAACGTTAAAAACTAAACTCCATGTAGCGTAATTGGTTTCTCCGTAGCTCCCTTTCAGGATGAAATGAAATCCCCTGAACGCTTGTATCAGTAACAATGTTTTATGTAACGTGACACACGTCCACAAAATGTTTTTGTTCCTTGCCTCACAGGTGCAGGTTGTTATGGCTTCTAGCTCATATTTAGCCCTGAATGACGTCGTGAACTTGTTATCTTGACTGAGAAAGTAGCGGATTTATGTCCAGAAATAAGGTGAGCGAGTCTAAATAAATCTGGGCCTTGGGCAAATGTTATAGCAAAGATATCAGTGATTAATATGCCAACCAGAGAACCGTATTGGCTTGTGAAAAAAGAGTTCTTTAACATTTTCAACATTTAAATAACAAAATCAATGTTTGTAAACAATTATCTTCGCTTACCGCCTTGTTGCCGGATCAGTAAACTTTGAAAAACTTTTATTTACGTCATTCGTAGTATTTGTGCGAAAACTATCTTTGGTTATGGTCTATCCCTTACATATGTTGAGTTTTTCGTATCACTGTCCTACGTAACAATTTCCGAGTTATACCCACTCCTCCTACCTTCCTTTTATTTCCGTCTCACACGCTAACCCCCCCCCCCCCCCCCCCCGATGCTGTTACATACACGTTAATAAAGTTATTATTATTATTATTATTATTATTATTATTATTATTATTAATATTATTATTATTATTATAATTGTTATTGTTATTGTTATTGTTATTGTTATTGTTATTGTTGTTGTTGTTGTTGTTGTTGTTGTTGTTGTTGTTGTTGTTGTTGTTATTGTTATTGTTATTGTTACATATCTCTTTGTTTTGAATTATTAGGACTGCATATAAAGAGGATCAGTTAGTCCTTATGGAATCCGGGATTGGTTCACCTTGTTTGGACTGTAGGTATGTTGATTTTATTATCGTTTAAAATACTTGACTAAAACCCATATTGCCGCTGTATATTATTTATAGCATCCTGAGACAAGAAACAGGAATTTTTACCGAACACAATCGTATGTTTTTCTTTCGTCCCGCCTAATATTACCAATTCAAAGAAGAAATTTCAAGCGACTTCCTGATCTTAGGTGTTATCAAATCAAAGTTATTGTCATAGTATTCTACTTGTGTGCTATACCATAACACCTTAATTTTCCCAGTGTGTGGTAGCCCTTCTCGTCAACATCTGAGCGTTCTCCTGTATCTCCAAATCTGAGCTCTTTGACCGGAAGTGTTGACTTGTCAGTGAGAAGACCGCTGTCCTCGCGCCAGACATTGTCATTCTTGTCACAGTTGCAGACTCTACTGGGATTTGCGCACGAGTTGGTCATTCCGCATTCGCACTTTCCACTGTCAGGCGCGGCTCCGCCCCAGTACAGCATCTTACTAGAATTACGTGACACCCACCACCCAAAGGAACTATACATTAACACAGAGTCATAACACTCATATTTAATGAACTGTTCGCAGTGTAAAGAGACATCAGTAAGACTGGCCAGCTGAGATAGACTTGCTCCTGAGTAGTGAATGCTGCGCGAATAGTCACCAGCACCATCATATCCATCCACCAATGTTCTGCTTTCACTGTCGTGACTAATTACTGTCACGCCAACACCATTCTTGTCACTCATGTCACAGTAGGCTGTGAACGGCGCCAGGCCAGCCACGCCGTCTGGATCAATGACGTAATTTCCACTAGAACTGCTGACATATTTCCGTATCACAGAGCAAGAAGGCGCATTGGTGTGAACCTGAACACTTGCTTGTATAGAAGAGAGAGCATTGGTCGCTTTACAGGTGTAAGATCCCTCGTGTAATTTCCTGACACTGGAAATGACAAGTGTGTTGTTTTGAAGAATACTGGAGTCTACAGGAAGTGATGGTTTTCCATCCTTCATCCACATGATTGTTGGTTTCAGGTCACTTTCAGCCACACAAGGTAGATAGAGAGGGGCCCCAATTTCAGCTGTCAGCTGTACTGGAGGACGAATTCTAAACTGCAAACGAGAGAATATCATCAACTGCATTGTCGTTACTGCGGTTCCCACGATATTTTCTGCCTTACATATGAATATCCCTCCGTCCTTTCTCAGCACGTTCCTGATTTTCAAGACGCCGTTATTTACAGTTCTTCTATCAGGTAAATTGCCAAGTGATTTAGACCACGTGATGGTAGGTCGCGGCTGACCAGTTGCACTGCAGGCGATTGTGATGGTTTGTTCTTCTTCGGCAACTAGTCGATTAGAGGGCAGTGAAACCCGAGGAGCAACTGTTGAGAAAATGAAATAAGTCTTTGTTTTCAGTCATGTTAAAGATCCAGGAGTTCATACAGGAGGGAGCGTGGCATGGGATATTTTGGGCAAATTTGGTTAATGATGCTGTTTAGGTGCAGTTTTCAGCGCTTTGCAATATTTTAATGGATTGTTATAACCACTCTTCATCAGTTGATGCCACAATCATAGTATACAAAAACAGTCCAATTATCATAAGATTCCTGGGTAAGGCGGTTCTGGAAATTCGTGGGCTACGATCAATTTTGTTTATAAATGACGAGCATAAAGCATTGAATTGACAGGGACAGGCATTAAGACCATGAAGACCTTGCAGACGCAATCATTTGTATTAGGCTGCTATTAGGATTTTATTTTGTGTGTGAGCCCACAGCTTACGCAACTCGCTTCCAATTCCAAATTTTGGCAGCGAATGACAGACTAGAACGAACTGGGTTTTAGTCACGCAGGCAAATCTAACGATCAAAATCAGTGGATAAACAAAGTAATCATTTGTGTCAGGCTGTTTTTAGAGTGTTATTTTGCGTCCGAGCTCACGGTTCACACCAAGCGCTCGCAGTTAATCAAAAGTTTTGGTAACGAATGACAGACTAAAACGTTGAACTGACGGGTTTTAGTCACACAGACAAAGCTAGCTAAAGATCACAATGAGCGGAGAAAAAAGTTACATCTACTGGGTATTTTCTACAAATAACCAGAACCAGTTCGGCTGGATGATGACTTGTTGGAAGAGGTAAACTCCTTTACCTATCTGGGCAGTGTAGTTGACATCCAGGGGGCGTAGAAGCTGACGCTAAAGCCAGAATTGGCAAAGCAAGAGCAGTTTTTCTGCAGTTAAAGAACGTCTGGAGCTCCAAAGATCTGACACTTCAGACTAAGATCAGGATCTTTAACAATGATGTCAAACCTGTTCTACTATATGGCTTAGAGACTTGGAGAACAACAATGGCAACTACAAAGAAGGTGCAGACCTTTATCAACTCATGTCTACGAAGAATCTTGCGGATACGTTGGTCAATCACCATTAACAACGAAGACCTATGACAAAAAAACAACTAGAGGCCTGCAGATGCTGAGATCATGATGAGACGTTGGAGATGGATAGGCCACACTCTCCCAAAGCCTTCTACCAACATCACAAGGCAAGCCCTGTCCTGGAACCCCCAGAGAAGGAGGAAAAGGGGACGGCCTAGGAACTCGTGGAGACGGGACCTGGAAGCAGACAGCAAAAGATTGGGGCTGACCTGGAGTCAGCTAGAAAGAAAAGCCCAGGGCAGAGATATAGCTGGAGAACTCTTGTAGGTTGCTTATGCCCCAGGAGGGGTACCAGGCATAAGTAAGTAAGATAGAGGTATAAATCACAAGCATTAATTTTTAATAGTATTATGGTCAATATCTCACTGTATATATCAACATGAGTCAGATGAGGGCTTCAGGTCAGATCGACTGTGATTCGTAATGATACCGAAAGTGTAACGCTTGTTTAAATTTTATATAAAATATGAGGTATAGTGCAAGCGTCACACTACAATCCTGCTTGCGTCAACGAGAGCAAGTAAACGAATCACTCGGAAGCATGTGATTATGATCCTTGCCCGGAAGTGATTCCCCCTAATTAACCCTGCCTAAATAAAGATTCACTTGACTTGGCAAGTAACAAAAGATTAACGTTTTAAGTTAGCTTCGACAAAGAGTCGTGTGAACGTTCGCTTAACCTGTGTGACAATCTGTTTAGAAAAAAGGAGAAGTAAATAAACTGTGTCACAATCCGCTTAAATGCAGTCCTTAGGTCAGAAAATTATGAGATCAAAATGGCCCGATTTAAAATTATAATATAATGCGCACTTTTGTCTATTATTAAGCTTTGATTACCAGGATTAGAGGCAACCTTTGGCAAAGTTTTTAAAAACTGTGTAGACGGAGTTGAGAGCAAACTGTTATTTTGGAAACTGGCCTCGGAGCATTTTTAGTTCATTTCACCAGAGCATTAATGACGTAACACGTCATAAGTCCATTTCTTTTTTGAAAAAAGTAAACTCACATTGCACTGTTAACTTTGCTGAATCATTTACACTTCCCAGCAGGTTTTCTGCTCTGCAGCTGTAAACTCCATCATCTTCTGATTTCACGTTCTTTACAATCAGGGCCCCACTGGACTCCACCACGTGACGCCCAACCGGAAGTGACGAATTGATCTTGGACCACGTGACCCGCGGAAGTGGATGACCGTCTGCTTTACATTTCAGGAATGCTGTTTGTCCTTCATTGACTGTCATGCCAGTGACAGGCTCCTGAAGAAAAGGAGCTGTGACAGTCTTGCCCCTCTCGCCCTTGACTCCTTGTGGGCCTCTAGGGCCCGGGGGTCCAACTTCCCCTGGCACTCCCGGATCGCCTCTTAACCCGATTGGTCCTTGAGGTCCAACGGGGCCATGCTTACCCGGGGGTCCGTGGGGTCCAGGTCTCCCAGGTCTTCCGCGGCGGCCTGGGTTGCCTTTTGGTCCTACTCGGCATAACACGTGATCTTTAGCACAGATTTGGTCCTGCAGTTGGCTGAGTTCTTCTCTAATGAGTCGCTGTACATCAGAGGTTGTTGTTTGTGGTGTTGTGGGTGAACTCACAGACGAAACACTTCGTTTATGCCTTGAAATGCTTTCCTCCTGACCTGAAAAAGATGTGATATAAATTTATTGTCGTGGATTTTCCCAAAATGCCCACTGGAAGGCGCGTGATCCTGATAACTTCTTTTTTAGACACAACACAACTCGCCAGTGGTAAATAAATTTCATTTGACAACTGGTTCAATTAAGGTCATTAGCTTTGGCAGCTGAATAAAATGTATTTATTCCTGTTTCTGACTTTTAAAGAAATATTTTGTTCAGGAAGGCTTGGTTGTTTAGCAGATCTTGTCTGATGATGCGAATAAGTAAAAAAGTAAAAAGATTCCGCGAAACCAACGTTGAAAGGGATAGATAACAACTGATTCGAAGGTCAGGATTTGAAAGGTTTAACTACAACTTTGTGATTTCACTATTTTTCCACAGAAAATAGAAGTAAAAATTATTTTTTACAAGAAAATGAAGACTTAACTTAGCCTTTTCATTTAAGTATCACTGAAAGGGGAAAAAGGATTAACAGAACAGCAGATCATTTAGAGAACTATCTTTTGTTGTATTAAAACTATTTCATACCTTGTTGTTAACTTTTTATACTAAGTATGCGTTGTTAATCACTCTGAGCTGTTAATTGTGTTGAAACGTTTAAGTTATTAAAATTTAAAAAAAACCTTATGGTATGAGCATTGAACCGAGCATTTTAATAGGAAAAAGTGGAGCATTAAGATGGTGCATTTTAGTGGGGAAATAAAAGCATAATGTATAGAAAAGCCTACGGCTGAAGCCGTGTTTTCGTTAGAGTGATATCAGCGCTCTTGTTCATTCTACGGTTTTCCCATCAGTAAATTACAATAGAGTCAAACACTTCATAAATATTGTCTTTTTGACATCAGGTCTGCAACCAGGAAATAAGAAGAATTCTGCGCCTCAAGGCAAAAATGAATAGAACTTTAGGTCGTTGGGGTTGATCATTTGTCATAGAAAACGGGCCGAACTAAATTTCTGCCTCAGCTAAACTGTCTAGAATACTCCATTTCTCTTTTCCAACCAGACACGGATTCAGCCCAAAATTCGAGCATTTAGAGTAAAAATTATTTACTTTATATCTACTTATCGCACCGTAACTTTTTGAATACTATTTATAATAGCTCGCTGTGATTAATGAGATTAAATTCTCAAGCATTCTCGAAACAATTAATGTCAAACCTCATAAGAGTGAGTGTTTTCAGCTAACGCGAAACCTCCGTTTCAGTTGAAATATGAATAACTACAGATTCAATTTTCTCTCGCGGGGTCAGCTTGAGAGCTTAAGTCTCGATTAGTTCTTGTTACCTTTATACAAAACGATACCATACTATGAGGATTTTTTGGTAACTTTGTTTTTCCTATTATTTCTCGAATGTTCTGCGGAAATCATATAAATTACAAATCCCTTCTCGTTGAAATAATGTTAAAATCGTAAGGTTCCTTTGTGGGGGTAGTGTTGCGTTTCAACGGCGAATTCTACTGAGAAAAAATATGTCCTTGATCAAAACTCTACATTCAGCCTATAGCTATCCGAGTGATTGCTGTGTGGAGGGACAATGGCAATGGATTCAAACACTAAACATAACCTTATTGACATCAAATCCTCCAGCAGGAAATAAAAAGTATTCTGAGCTAGGGGGCAAAAATGAATAGCGCTTTAGAAAAGATTATCTGGCGGGGTTGAACGTATATATGTCATCGAAAAAACGGCTAAACATAAATTTCTGCCTCAGCTGTACTACCTACAATACTCCATTTCTTTGTTCTAACCAGCCTGCTTGCACTTTATAAGATAATGAATTTGAAATGCGCCTGCGGTTTCGTCTGGCAGCACAGAAGACATCAATTTTCGGGGGGTTCTCGCTTATACGAGCTACATGAGTATGTGCGGCCCCAAAGGGTATAGTTTTATAGTCAAAAATAGGGTATAGATTGTGGCCATTTTGGTCATAGATAGGGTATGGTTTTTGTACTCAAGTTTTGAATTAGATAAGTATCTTCGAAGAAGTTACCTTTTCATCTCTATCGAGAAACCATCAAAAAATACCCTTAATACATTATGTTCAGGGAGATTGTTCTAACCACAACGGTCATAGGGTACCGAATGTTTGTTTGTTTGGAGTATAGGTTATAAATAAGGTAAGCGCTTTGGGAAGCCCCCACCGCCCCCCTCCCCCCCCACCCCCCTCTCCCTCCGGAATTAAGTGCAGATGTTTTCTCGTTGAAATAATGATAAAACCGAAAGGTTCCTTATGGTCTCTTTGAAAATACATCCCCGATCAAAACTGTAGTTATCTTATAGCGCTCTTAATTGGTGTGTGGAGAAAGAACTAAATGAGAATTTAAGATTTACCTTTCCCTTCACTCGGTTTTTCTCCTGTCGCAGCTGCCCATAGATTGAAATTTTGTTGTACGTTGCGCAGGATTTCTTCCTCCATCTGATTACAGATTATTGTCGGGTGTGATAGCAGTCGATGATGTTCTTGTATCCTGAATTCCCCATGAACAAGCGCAACACAACACATGATAGACAGCAGTAATCCCGACACGCCACACAAACTACCAAATGATATTCTGCTCTTTGCCTCGTTAATGCGTTTCTCTTCGCTCATTGTAAACCTTGTTGAAAAGGATTCTAGACGAAAAATCTTGCTCCTGTTCCCCTAGACACTTACACGACAAGTAAATTGTGCTTTACCGCTGTTCTGATCTGTATAGTGCGAGAGTTTGCTAAACTGATGAGATTATTTTTTCTTGCTGGCTCGCTGAAGAGGATTTGTCTGAAACAGCGATTAAATATCAGAAGGAAAAACAACATCATCTGGGTCAACTAAAATAGAAAGGTTAGATGCCTGACCTCCACGGGGAACTTTGAAAAATGTGTGGCTGCTTTACTTCTGATTGGATAAAAAAGGTGGCGCGAATTCTTTACACCAATCACTTTGCGTAGTAACACATGTACAACCAAAAGCAGTGTATCGGTGAATTACGTCGACACCCAAAACAACTTTAAAACTGCTATAACTGCTATAACTTGATATGGGTTTACTTCTATATATAGATATCTACGTAGTTATTAGTTTGAAATTGAAATTTGTTAGGAAAAAAAAACAATTTCTCTTGCATTACTAGTAAACGTACTCAGGCAAGCACTGGTGGTTCAGTGGTAGAATTCTCGCCTGCCACGCGGGAGGCCCGGGTTCGATTCCCGGCCAGTTCAAATTTTCTCCATGCCACTATTTTAGTTTCGTTTCCCGTTAACAGGACTAAGCGCCTATGGCCCATCGCATTTCCGTCTTGACTAAGCTTTCTCATTTCCTGAAAATGTGAAAATGTTCGTTTTAAACAAAAGGAAATTTTAACTCACATAAATTTTGGAAACTAAAGCATATTCGCATCTTGTACCATTTTGTTACTTATTATGTAAGGCTTCTATCGTGCTTGGTTGAAGTGTTTGAAGTGGTTGTTGCTCAGTCAAGTTCATGAAGAAAAATGGTTGTCCAGTTCAGTGAGGCCCGGCTCAGTGTGATGAAAGAGCATGTTGTTTTTGTTACCAAATCAATTTGCCGACCACTTCTCTGATTAGGTGCACGACTGAGCGGGGGAATAAAAAGTGAAACAAACCTAAAAGGGGGCAACAGGATTGAACCGGTGACCTCTCGATCTGCAGTCGAATGCTCTACCACTGAGCTATACCCCCTTGCGTACAACATATCGTTAAAAGAAAAAGTTCTCCAGCTGCGTTTGGTCGCTTGCTAACACTGATTTTTCAAGCGAGATGGGGCAACTGGTATACGTCCCACTCAAGAAGCTAGAGTTGCTCTCGGCTATCGCCTCGGGCAACTCTTACGTTTCTTTCGTGCTCTCCAAACTTCCCACGTGCTCCATAACTCGATATTGCACGCTAAAGCATGTACCAATTTTTAAATAGTGTACAATAGCTCAGCCAATCAGATTACAGCATTTGTGTTTGTACACTAGCAGAATATCATTTGGTAGTTTGTGTGGCGTGTCGGGATTACTGCTGTCTATCATGTGTTGTGTTGCGCTTGTTCATGGGGAATTCAGGATACAAGAACATCATCGACTGCTATCACACCCGACAATAATCTGTAATCAGATGGAGGAAGAAATCCTGCGCAACGTACAACAAAATTTCAATCTATGGGCAGCTGCGACAGGAGAAAAACCGAGTGAAGGGAAAGGTAAATCTTAAATTCTCATTTAGTTCTTTCTCCACACACCAATTAAGAGCGCTATAAGATAACTACAGTTTTGATCGGGGATGTATTTTCAAAGAGACCATAAGGAACCTTTCGGTTTTATCATTATTTCAACGAGAAAACATCTGCACTTAATTCCGGAGGGAGAGGGGGGTGGGGGGGGAGGGGGGCGGTGGGGGCTTCCCAAAGCGCTTACCTTATTTATAACCTATACTCCAAACAAACAAACATTCGGTACCCTATGACCGTTGTGGTTAGAACAATCTCCCTGAACATAATGTATTAAGGGTATTTTTTGATGGTTTCTCGATAGAGATGAAAAGGTAACTTCTTCGAAGATACTTATCTAATTCAAAACTTGAGTACAAAAACCATACCCTATCTATGACCAAAATGGCCACAATCTATACCCTATTTTTGACTATAAAACTATACCCTTTGGGGCCGCACATACTCATGTAGCTCGTATAAGCGAGAACCCCCCCGAAAATTGATGTCTTCTGTGCTGCCAGACGAAACCGCAGGCGCATTTCAAATTCATTATCTTATAAAGTGCAAGCAGGCTGGTTAGAACAAAGAAATGGAGTATTGTAGGTAGTACAGCTGAGGCAGAAATTTATGTTTAGCCGTTTTTTTCGATGACATATATACGTTCAACCCCGCCAGATAATCTTTTCTAAAGCGCTATTCATTTTTGCCCCCTAGCTCAGAATACTTTTTATTTCCTGCTGGAGGATTTGATGTCAATAAGGTTATGTTTAGTGTTTGAATCCATTGCCATTGTCCCTCCACACAGCAATCACTCGGATAGCTATAGGCTGAATGTAGAGTTTTGATCA
The DNA here is from genome assembly GCA_019787425.1 of Platygyra sinensis. Taxonomy (NCBI): domain Eukaryota; kingdom Metazoa; phylum Cnidaria; class Anthozoa; order Scleractinia; family Merulinidae; genus Platygyra; species Platygyra sinensis. The sequence continues at coordinate 13,065 of JAHPZR010027267.1, forward strand.
AGGACATATTTTTTCTCAGTAGAATTCGCCGTTGAAACGCAACACTACCCCCACAAAGGAACCTTACGATTTTAACATTATTTCAACGAGAAGGGATTTGTAATTTATATGATTTCCGCAGAACATTCGAGAAATAATAGGAAAAACAAAGTTACCAAAAAATCCTCATAGTATGGTATCGTTTTGTATAAAGGTAACAAGAACTAATCGAGACTTAAGCTCTCAAGCTGACCCCGCGAGAGAAAATTGAATCTGTAGTTATTCATATTTCAACTGAAACGGAGGTTTCGCGTTAGCTGAAAACACTCACTCTTATGAGGTTTGACATTAATTGTTTCGAGAATGCTTGAGAATTTAATCTCATTAATCACAGCGAGCTATTATAAATAGTATTCAAAAAGTTACGGTGCGATAAGTAGATATAAAGTAAATAATTTTTACTCTAAATGCTCGAATTTTGGGCTGAATCCGTGTCTGGTTGGAAAAGAGAAATGGAGTATTCTAGACAGTTTAGCTGAGGCAGAAATTTAGTTCGGCCCGTTTTCTATGACAAATGATCAACCCCAACGACCTAAAGTTCTATTCATTTTTGCCTTGAGGCGCAGAATTCTTCTTATTTCCTGGTTGCAGACCTGATGTCAAAAAGACAATATTTATGAAGTGTTTGACTCTATTGTAATTTACTGATGGGAAAACCGTAGAATGAACAAGAGCGCTGATATCACTCTAACGAAAACACGGCTTCAGCCGTAGGCTTTTCTATACATTATGCTTTTATTTCCCCACTAAAATGCACCATCTTAATGCTCCACTTTTTCCTATTAAAATGCTCGGTTCAATGCTCATACCATAAGGTTTTTTTTAAATTTTAATAACTTAAACGTTTCAACACAATTAACAGCTCAGAGTGATTAACAACGCATACTTAGTATAAAAAGTTAACAACAAGGTATGAAATAGTTTTAATACAACAAAAGATAGTTCTCTAAATGATCTGCTGTTCTGTTAATCCTTTTTCCCCTTTCAGTGATACTTAAATGAAAAGGCTAAGTTAAGTCTTCATTTTCTTGTAAAAAATAATTTTTACTTCTATTTTCTGTGGAAAAATAGTGAAATCACAAAGTTGTAGTTAAACCTTTCAAATCCTGACCTTCGAATCAGTTGTTATCTATCCCTTTCAACGTTGGTTTCGCGGAATCTTTTTACTTTTTTACTTATTCGCATCATCAGACAAGATCTGCTAAACAACCAAGCCTTCCTGAACAAAATATTTCTTTAAAAGTCAGAAACAGGAATAAATACATTTTATTCAGCTGCCAAAGCTAATGACCTTAATTGAACCAGTTGTCAAATGAAATTTATTTACCACTGGCGAGTTGTGTTGTGTCTAAAAAAGAAGTTATCAGGATCACGCGCCTTCCAGTGGGCATTTTGGGAAAATCCACGACAATAAATTTATATCACATCTTTTTCAGGTCAGGAGGAAAGCATTTCAAGGCATAAACGAAGTGTTTCGTCTGTGAGTTCACCCACAACACCACAAACAACAACCTCTGATGTACAGCGACTCATTAGAGAAGAACTCAGCCAACTGCAGGACCAAATCTGTGCTAAAGATCACGTGTTATGCCGAGTAGGACCAAAAGGCAACCCAGGCCGCCGCGGAAGACCTGGGAGACCTGGACCCCACGGACCCCCGGGTAAGCATGGCCCCGTTGGACCTCAAGGACCAATCGGGTTAAGAGGCGATCCGGGAGTGCCAGGGGAAGTTGGACCCCCGGGCCCTAGAGGCCCACAAGGAGTCAAGGGCGAGAGGGGCAAGACTGTCACAGCTCCTTTTCTTCAGGAGCCTGTCACTGGCATGACAGTCAATGAAGGACAAACAGCATTCCTGAAATGTAAAGCAGACGGTCATCCACTTCCGCGGGTCACGTGGTCCAAGATCAATTCGTCACTTCCGGTTGGGCGTCACGTGGTGGAGTCCAGTGGGGCCCTGATTGTAAAGAACGTGAAATCAGAAGATGATGGAGTTTACAGCTGCAGAGCAGAAAACCTGCTGGGAAGTGTAAATGATTCAGCAAAGTTAACAGTGCAATGTGAGTTTACTTTTTTCAAAAAAGAAATGGACTTATGACGTGTTACGTCATTAATGCTCTGGTGAAATGAACTAAAAATGCTCCGAGGCCAGTTTCCAAAATAACAGTTTGCTCTCAACTCCGTCTACACAGTTTTTAAAAACTTTGCCAAAGGTTGCCTCTAATCCTGGTAATCAAAGCTTAATAATAGACAAAAGTGCGCATTATATTATAATTTTAAATCGGGCCATTTTGATCTCATAATTTTCTGACCTAAGGACTGCATTTAAGCGGATTGTGACACAGTTTATTTACTTCTCCTTTTTTCTAAACAGATTGTCACACAGGTTAAGCGAACGTTCACACGACTCTTTGTCGAAGCTAACTTAAAACGTTAATCTTTTGTTACTTGCCAAGTCAAGTGAATCTTTATTTAGGCAGGGTTAATTAGGGGGAATCACTTCCGGGCAAGGATCATAATCACATGCTTCCGAGTGATTCGTTTACTTGCTCTCGTTGACGCAAGCAGGATTGTAGTGTGACGCTTGCACTATACCTCATATTTTATATAAAATTTAAACAAGCGTTACACTTTCGGTATCATTACGAATCACAGTCGATCTGACCTGAAGCCCTCATCTGACTCATGTTGATATATACAGTGAGATATTGACCATAATACTATTAAAAATTAATGCTTGTGATTTATACCTCTATCTTACTTACTTATGCCTGGTACCCCTCCTGGGGCATAAGCAACCTACAAGAGTTCTCCAGCTATATCTCTGCCCTGGGCTTTTCTTTCTAGCTGACTCCAGGTCAGCCCCAATCTTTTGCTGTCTGCTTCCAGGTCCCGTCTCCACGAGTTCCTAGGCCGTCCCCTTTTCCTCCTTCTCTGGGGGTTCCAGGACAGGGCTTGCCTTGTGATGTTGGTAGAAGGCTTTGGGAGAGTGTGGCCTATCCATCTCCAACGTCTCATCATGATCTCAGCATCTGCAGGCCTCTAGTTGTTTTTTTGTCATAGGTCTTCGTTGTTAATGGTGATTGACCAACGTATCCGCAAGATTCTTCGTAGACATGAGTTGATAAAGGTCTGCACCTTCTTTGTAGTTGCCATTGTTGTTCTCCAAGTCTCTAAGCCATATAGTAGAACAGGTTTGACATCATTGTTAAAGATCCTGATCTTAGTCTGAAGTGTCAGATCTTTGGAGCTCCAGACGTTCTTTAACTGCAGAAAAACTGCTCTTGCTTTGCCAATTCTGGCTTTAGCGTCAGCTTCTACGCCCCCTGGATGTCAACTACACTGCCCAGATAGGTAAAGGAGTTTACCTCTTCCAACAAGTCATCATCCAGCCGAACTGGTTCTGGTTATTTGTAGAAAATACCCAGTAGATGTAACTTTTTTCTCCGCTCATTGTGATCTTTAGCTAGCTTTGTCTGTGTGACTAAAACCCGTCAGTTCAACGTTTTAGTCTGTCATTCGTTACCAAAACTTTTGATTAACTGCGAGCGCTTGGTGTGAACCGTGAGCTCGGACGCAAAATAACACTCTAAAAACAGCCTGACACAAATGATTACTTTGTTTATCCACTGATTTTGATCGTTAGATTTGCCTGCGTGACTAAAACCCAGTTCGTTCTAGTCTGTCATTCGCTGCCAAAATTTGGAATTGGAAGCGAGTTGCGTAAGCTGTGGGCTCACACACAAAATAAAATCCTAATAGCAGCCTAATACAAATGATTGCGTCTGCAAGGTCTTCATGGTCTTAATGCCTGTCCCTGTCAATTCAATGCTTTATGCTCGTCATTTATAAACAAAATTGATCGTAGCCCACGAATTTCCAGAACCGCCTTACCCAGGAATCTTATGATAATTGGACTGTTTTTGTATACTATGATTGTGGCATCAACTGATGAAGAGTGGTTATAACAATCCATTAAAATATTGCAAAGCGCTGAAAACTGCACCTAAACAGCATCATTAACCAAATTTGCCCAAAATATCCCATGCCACGCTCCCTCCTGTATGAACTCCTGGATCTTTAACATGACTGAAAACAAAGACTTATTTCATTTTCTCAACAGTTGCTCCTCGGGTTTCACTGCCCTCTAATCGACTAGTTGCCGAAGAAGAACAAACCATCACAATCGCCTGCAGTGCAACTGGTCAGCCGCGACCTACCATCACGTGGTCTAAATCACTTGGCAATTTACCTGATAGAAGAACTGTAAATAACGGCGTCTTGAAAATCAGGAACGTGCTGAGAAAGGACGGAGGGATATTCATATGTAAGGCAGAAAATATCGTGGGAACCGCAGTAACGACAATGCAGTTGATGATATTCTCTCGTTTGCAGTTTAGAATTCGTCCTCCAGTACAGCTGACAGCTGAAATTGGGGCCCCTCTCTATCTACCTTGTGTGGCTGAAAGTGACCTGAAACCAACAATCATGTGGATGAAGGATGGAAAACCATCACTTCCTGTAGACTCCAGTATTCTTCAAAACAACACACTTGTCATTTCCAGTGTCAGGAAATTACACGAGGGATCTTACACCTGTAAAGCGACCAATGCTCTCTCTTCTATACAAGCAAGTGTTCAGGTTCACACCAATGCGCCTTCTTGCTCTGTGATACGGAAATATGTCAGCAGTTCTAGTGGAAATTACGTCATTGATCCAGACGGCGTGGCTGGCCTGGCGCCGTTCACAGCCTACTGTGACATGAGTGACAAGAATGGTGTTGGCGTGACAGTAATTAGTCACGACAGTGAAAGCAGAACATTGGTGGATGGATATGATGGTGCTGGTGACTATTCGCGCAGCATTCACTACTCAGGAGCAAGTCTATCTCAGCTGGCCAGTCTTACTGATGTCTCTTTACACTGCGAACAGTTCATTAAATATGAGTGTTATGACTCTGTGTTAATGTATAGTTCCTTTGGGTGGTGGGTGTCACGTAATTCTAGTAAGATGCTGTACTGGGGCGGAGCCGCGCCTGACAGTGGAAAGTGCGAATGCGGAATGACCAACTCGTGCGCAAATCCCAGTAGAGTCTGCAACTGTGACAAGAATGACAATGTCTGGCGCGAGGACAGCGGTCTTCTCACTGACAAGTCAACACTTCCGGTCAAAGAGCTCAGATTTGGAGATACAGGAGAACGCTCAGATGTTGACGAGAAGGGCTACCACACACTGGGAAAATTAAGGTGTTATGGTATAGCACACAAGTAGAATACTATGACAATAACTTTGATTTGATAACACCTAAGATCAGGAAGTCGCTTGAAATTTCTTCTTTGAATTGGTAATATTAGGCGGGACGAAAGAAAAACATACGATTGTGTTCGGTAAAAATTCCTGTTTCTTGTCTCAGGATGCTATAAATAATATACAGCGGCAATATGGGTTTTAGTCAAGTATTTTAAACGATAATAAAATCAACATACCTACAGTCCAAACAAGGTGAACCAATCCCGGATTCCATAAGGACTAACTGATCCTCTTTATATGCAGTCCTAATAATTCAAAACAAAGAGATATGTAACAATAACAATAACAATAACAACAACAACAACAACAACAACAACAACAACAACAACAACAACAACAATAACAATAACAATAACAATAACAATAACAATAACAATTATAATAATAATAATAATATTAATAATAATAATAATAATAATAATAATAATAATAATAATAACTTTATTAACGTGTATGTAACAGCATCGGGGGGGGGGGGGGGGGGGGTTAGCGTGTGAGACGGAAATAAAAGGAAGGTAGGAGGAGTGGGTATAACTCGGAAATTGTTACGTAGGACAGTGATACGAAAAACTCAACATATGTAAGGGATAGACCATAACCAAAGATAGTTTTCGCACAAATACTACGAATGACGTAAATAAAAGTTTTTCAAAGTTTACTGATCCGGCAACAAGGCGGTAAGCGAAGATAATTGTTTACAAACATTGATTTTGTTATTTAAATGTTGAAAATGTTAAAGAACTCTTTTTTCACAAGCCAATACGGTTCTCTGGTTGGCATATTAATCACTGATATCTTTGCTATAACATTTGCCCAAGGCCCAGATTTATTTAGACTCGCTCACCTTATTTCTGGACATAAATCCGCTACTTTCTCAGTCAAGATAACAAGTTCACGACGTCATTCAGGGCTAAATATGAGCTAGAAGCCATAACAACCTGCACCTGTGAGGCAAGGAACAAAAACATTTTGTGGACGTGTGTCACGTTACATAAAACATTGTTACTGATACAAGCGTTCAGGGGATTTCATTTCATCCTGAAAGGGAGCTACGGAGAAACCAATTACGCTACATGGAGTTTAGTTTTTAACGTTCCTCTTAGAAATGAGAATGTTCAGATGAAATAGTGTTAAAACTCAAACCATCTCTTCAAGTAGACGTACCTTGGTTCCACGAGAAAGCTCTCTGACAAATGAAAACATGCCTAAAATAGAATCCACACCACTGTTATCCACGAATACGACAGCCAGTCTCGAACCTTACAAAGAATGATACAGAAAATTTGATCAGGCGAATACACGTATGAGAGAACTATCGAAAGAACGAACGAACAAATGAGGGAACTAACGAAAGAAAGAAAGGAAAAAAAAACGATTGGACGAATGAACTCAACAGTGTATGTACCAAGCTTAATTAAAAGGAGGTTTTATGGTTGAAATATATCACAATTCATCTCTCTTACCCGCATTGTCTACAGTCCAAAGCAACTTGACATTTGACTGTGGTCTGAGTGTTTTCCATGCTCAAAGGTTTCCTTCTGTAAATACTTCAGGTGTCTCGTGCACCTCCACTCATTGCTTTTAAAAATAGTTTCGAGGAATTTGCATGGCATCTTGCTTGGTGTAACAGCATTTTTACCATGGCGATAAACTATTTCCTTTAACACAGATCCTGTTATTATATTGAGCAATGGTATCGTGATGTTTCAAGTCTCTAGAAAATTTTGCACACAACAAAATGGGTCCGAGAAATTTGCATGACATCTTGCTCGGTGTAAACAGCACTTTTACGAGAAATTCTTTCTTTTAACACAGATTCTGTTATTATATTTAAGAAATAGAAAACATGTACCGTGTTTCTATCGAGTTATACAAACAAGAGTGGAAGTTTGGGAGAACGAGAAATGCTGTGGGAACACGAGCCGTAGGCGAGTGTTTCCACAGCTTTTCGAGTTCTCCCAAACTTTCACGAGTGTTTGTATAACTCGATAGAAACACGATGTACACGTTTTCAGTAAAAAAGTTGATTTTGTTATTATTTGGCTCTCTATTTCAACTTATTTTTCTTTAAAATTACCCATGTTTTATACCCTACTGACATTAGTCGTTATTGTTAAACATTTTCCTTATTGAGGAAATAAATAATCTGGAAACCATTTCTAGTATTTCACAAGTTCCACAATTGCTTTATAACGTATTTCAAGAATGTATGAATGGTACAGTGTTTAATCATTTCCCTTAAAACCGCAGATCCTATTATTGGCATTACTGTAATTATAAAATCATTATTATTAGCATCATTATAATCATAAAAAGTCATTTAAAAAGAAGTCCGTGGGCCATTGTTAATGACGTCACTTTGAGCATCATTGGCTCTATCATTTTTGTTGTCTCTTGCTAGCATAATCATCACCATTATCTCGCCTTCACCATAATGTCAATACGTCATCCTCATCATGATCATAATTATCATCATCGCCATCATTATCGTCATCGTCATCACCATCATCAGTGACATCGACATCACCAATGTGGTTCCCACCATCGTTATCCTCACTCTTTCTCGTCATCAAGATGATCATAATACACCCCTTCAAACCAGACAAGCATCCCATATTGTTGTCCACCTTCATTCTAAACTGAATTCATATTTCCCTGCTCGTACTTGAACACCACACTGTACATATCGCCTCCAAGTCTTTGAGCGAGCCAGCGGTTCTTGATCACAGCCATTTTAATAGAATCACACGTGAACTTTGCCTCGTAATTTGTATGGATGGCTCTGAAAAAAAATTAATGAAATTTCAACGCGTTTTAAGACTGTATTTAAGTGGAAAAGACATTCACCTACCTTCCCATTCCTTCCAAGATTAAAAGATCTGCATCTCTACATTTCAGAGCAAGTTCAGTATTTACTCTCCTAAAAAATACGAGCAATAAAAGTACCTTAGGGAATAAATTTCTACTTAGGAGCAAGTCTATCTCAGCTGGTCAGTCTTACTCGTGTTTCTTAGACTATGTACAGTTCATTAAATATAAGTGTTATAACTCCAGGCTCCTGTTTAACAGGTCAGTTGCCTGGTGGGTGTCCAGTGATTTAAGTCAGATGGAGTACTCGGGCGGAGCCTCTAAAGGAAGTAAAGTACGCATGCGGAATGACCAGCTCGTGCGCAGACCCAAGTAGTGAAGAATAGCCCATTGTAGAAACGTGAGAGCACTGGGGCGAGTTTCTTATATTGATTAGCTTGAAAATCTAAACATTTCATCTGAAATGTTAATGAATGAAAAACCACCCGACCAAGTTTAAGAGTTTTCAGCGGAAAATTGTCCAAATGGGAGCTTTGCAAAAGTTGCAAAATTCCATGCAAATCCTTATAAT
>JAHPZR010027268.1:2500-20030 GCA_019787425.1 Platygyra sinensis
TCATAAACTAGAAAATGGCTCTGTTTAAAGAAGATTCATGCAACGTAATACTTGGCTCAATCGAGTCAAAAACGCTAGACAGGCTGGTTTCCCCGGCCCATTTACAGTAAAAGTTTCATCTCGAAAACGAAACTCAAAACGGAAATATGAAGAAAAACGTACATTTTGACGCTTTGTTGCTTTGCAATCTTGTCTTTATAACTCATAATGCCCCGTAGAGCGGGGATCCTCAGACTCAGGGACAATTAGTAGGGGCGGAGGAAGTGAATCCGGAAAAATCGACGCTTCAATTTTTGCTAGAGGAGTAGTCCCTTTTTCGCTTAGTACGTCGAGTGAGACCGCAATTAACTCGCGAGGAAAATATGTCCGCGTGAAATCCTTGGGGCCTTTTTTTCTCGCGGTTCTCTTTCCACGGGGCCTTTTTTCTCGCGGATTTCTTTCGCGTCTCGCTCGACGGACTAGAGCGAAAGAAGGACTTAGGGTGCCGGATTTGGATTTTTATGAACTGAATCGGCTGCACGGGTTTAGTTCAGTCGAGGTAGTAACAAACTGTGCGCATAGATGAACTTGATCGTCTGGCAAGTGGTTACGAAGCGAAGGATTCTTATGTAAACTGTGCTGAAATGACTCATTTAGTAAGAGACTGGAGTGAATAGTTATTTTAATACAACGAATCTTTATTTTGAAAAATATAGGAAATAATACAATAATCTAAAATGATCGCTTTGCTATATAACTATTCTAAAAATAACCACTTTAGTCAATTATTAACTTTAAGTTGATTAATGTAAATGTGGCAGACCCGTGAATGCGCAAAACAACGCCCAGTGAGAGGTGTGTTAAAGGTAGACCTTTTATTGCCCTACCATCCTCTCCCAATTCGCATAAAATGGAAATTGTGGCCTTTTAGCCTTACACTGTTTTCAGAACAAACAGTTGGGGGGAGGTGTGATGATAACCCCTCGGCAACCTTGATCCGCCGGTTGTAGGTGTAGTTACGACAGTTAGTCCTTCGTTAGAGCAAATTAAACTAAACTACAGACACCTGGTTTTGTTTACTAGTAAGGCACAAAAGTAGAAAATACAAAATAGATCTCCTATAAATGTTCTGCTTTAGATCATTAAAAATACTCTGAAGATTTATCTAGAACTCTATTTTCGTAATGGCAAAAATAAACAATTTCTAAATTTGGAAAATAAAGCATATCTAATTTCAAAAATCATCAAGGGCCATCATTAAACAATTTTAACCTATGAAAACTACTGACATTTTTCTGCTCAGACTTGCCACAATCAATTTGATTCCTTTATAATAAACATTAATTTTCGTTTCTTGACCATTCTAAAATGCAATAGAATCTATGTAAAACCTCTTTTCTCGCTTACAAGTTAAGGAAAGTCTGCCTTCTTGAAGATCACACAATCGCGAACTAAACTATTTATAGAGCCTTTTATTTTTGCCATCCCTTACTGTTCCTCAAAGTTCGAAGCTAGTTTGTACATTACATCAGGGAAAACACACGAATACCGAGTTTGACTCAATCACGGTTTTGTTAATCCAAATAGACGTCAACATTAACAACTGCCAAGCAGACCCCTTGAATATATTTTCCCCTGACCACTTCCTGGCCTGTGACAACACTAAAATTACTTTTAACCATGTCGTGTATTAATTTAACAATAGAGTGTAAAGTTGACAGTTACTTGTGATAATTTCGTGGCTAGTCTTACGAAGCTCGTTTCGTCTTTGGGCGTGATGCCCAACGAGTTTGCCAAGCAGAAAGGTCTCTGATGAGTCCCTTGGCCGGGACGAAACGAGCTTCGTAAGACTAGCCACGAAATTATCACAAGTAACTGTCAACTTAACACTCTATTGTTAACTTTCACTCGTGAATTTGTGCTGTCGGGAATCCTTATGCGATATAAGGCGAGACTGCTGTCATCATTTTGTTAGCGAACGGGACTTTGGGCGTGATGCCCAACGAGTTTGCTAAGCAGAAAGGTCTCTGATGAGTCCCTTGGCCGGGACGAAACGAGCTTCGTGTATTAATTTATTAAGTTAAGCGAACTGAATCGCTGTGAAATTTAGTTTTTTCATGCCAATTGGTTCATTGTTGAAATTAAATGGAAAATAAGAACTGAAAAGCAACGACAGTGGCAGACTCTTGCGATAGACACATGCATGCTGAGAAATTGGAACCACCGTTATACCAGCAAACACACGCTGACTACTGTTTAAAGATGGGCCCACTGCCTCACAATTATAAAACTACAACATGATTATACCAATATAATTTACTAGTAAACATCTACAAAAGTTAAAGGACACGCTTTCTATTTCTCTTTCTATAGATGATACAAAACCCAAATCTATCTAAGAATCTTACTACCAAGCCAAAATAGTTAGAAAACAGGTTGACGCAAACTTATTTCATACTTCACATCATAGTTGAACACTGCGTTCCTCTGACCGTCTAACAGTCTGAGAAGTTTGCATAGGTGTTGAATGAGTCCAGGTACGCTAGGATTGTCTGGTAACAGAACATGTATTGTTCCTGAAAAGTGAAAATATTTACCGCCTTAGCTTAAACATAATTTAACACTTTTATAGGGTCGAGTTTACTCGAGTTCTCAATGACATGTTGTAAAAGCAAATGTTTCACTGGCGACTTACCCAAACAATCCAAAATGCAAAACCAAACTAATTCAGCAAATTCTCTCCCTTAACTGGGGTAACTCTTTCAAAACCAGTGAGACTGGATGGACCAAAATATAACAGGATAAACTGACTTTTGAGGGGAGGGGCGATTTATTATAAGCGTTCATGCACAAGAGATTTTCTTCTTAGAAGGCGTGTATACAAAATATGCTTTTTCGGCTGACTGAAAGTGTGTGAATTTTTTCGGCAGTGGTCGTCTGCATGAACGTTCCAGTTTTGGTACAACTACGCTTGCACAGGATAATTTTTCAAAATTACCCACCCACCCCCCATCAATAGTCAAATGGTCCACTCCTAAAAACGTCTTTTTGTAGGTCAACGTGTTAATCTAAGTTAAACCAAGAAAGGAAGATCTAAGGAAGCCACTCCTTCATGATACATCAATCCCTACATGTAACAATGATGGCTTTTGAATTTCTATTTCAAGGAACAACCAACCACCAGCCTATTTTCCAAGTTAGTTCCAAGTTAGGTTAGCGAGGTTTTGCAGCATTAAACATCGTGATATCAGAGCGGCGGCGTTCATTTGCCTGTCGTTTTACCGTGAGGTCGCTACGTCACAACAATAGACGTAAATTCTGACTGTTACTACGAGTTATGAGGTCACAAGAAACAGGAACCAAGTAACAAGCGGCACAAAACTAATATTAGATTTCACAAAATTCCCATAGGGCCCTGGTAATCGCTCTCTCAGATCAACCTCTCTTGGGTAGCGTAAATAGCAGCTTACCAGAGTTAGGACAGCACCAGGTCTCTTGGCTCGAATCAGTTTAACTGTCTGAAACACATCAACTGTTTGTTCACTTTTGACTCGTTCTATCACTGACATTACGGTGGACACACAGCCACTGCGACCAACACCATCACTGACGAAAATAAAATTCCATCTCAAAGTGAATATTAAAATATGTAAAGTAAAACGCATAGTTATAAACTAAGGTTTAATTCAGAACTCTTATACTGAAAGAGAAAAACGTTGGTTTCCTCATGTAGAAGGAGGCGCTAGTCGTGCAATCTTGTCTTTCCAGAAAATATTCACGGGCGAGGAATGCGTGACGAGACCAAAGGAGACTAGCAAAATGTATGACACCAAGCAGAGTTCGTCAAGATGACACGGACTTTCGTTCCGTTTCGCAAACCCCATTTTTCATTTGTTATATGTTTTTTATCACCTTTCTCTTCAACAGCACACAATACGCAGCGAGGCAGTACGATGCAGCCTGTGGGAAAAGACCAGTTAAAAATCTGCTTTTCACCTGCACTGAAAAACAATGACGCCATTTCCGGTTTGTTGCTGGGAATGTTGTATGGCAGTCAACAGTTCAAGGATTTCCCGGGTATCTGGGCACGAGTGAGAGTTGGCCCATCCAGTGAACTGTAAATGGTGTACAGTCGACGTCTTCTTGGGAGGCTAAGAAGTAAAACAAGAAATAGCAATACTAACGGGACATTGTCACCATTTTTAGCACGGTTTTGGAAATGTCAAAAACACTGGAAGCTGAACAATAATGATTGTATTTTGTAGAACAGTACTCGACAAATGATTGAAACCCATTAGAAGTGAGGATGACTAACGATGGCGAGGATGGAAATGGTAGCGACATGGATTTTTGAAAAACCGTCAGGATGTCAGTTTTTCAAAGGTTCAAGTTTGGCTTGAAATTCGTGGAAATCTTGGGAAAATGTTTCTGCAGTGTGTATGTGGACTTTCTTCAAGAAATCACTTTAATCATTTAATTAGAGCTAATTAAGCTCTTATTACATAAATTGGGGGACCATTTCGTGAATTTATAATAGTCTTAACAAATATATCGTGACAGTGTTAAAAGAAATGGCCTATACGATTTGCTATATGCTAGGCAGATGTTTGCACCCAAGTATTTAAAAATAAGGCACATTGTTTTTGATGAAGACGAATAATTAACAATTATTCCATGAGCGCGCATTGGATATGAGATGATAGATAGCCAACGAGGCGCGTAACGCCAAGTTGGCTATAATCATCTCATGTCCAACAAGCGCGAGTGGAATAATTGTTTTATTAAAAACGCCCCCAAAATATAGAAAACTAGACTACAATAAAAACAAAAAGGCCCAAAAAATCACGCATACGCTGGCCATTTTTGTAGATCATGGTATAATGGCTCATATACCATGATGGCTTTGCCAATGAAAACTCTCGAGTTGCATTATCCAATGATCCAGTTTTTAATAACAGCCGTTATACATGTCAGCATCAGACCAGCTAGCTTCACCACCTAGATTCGCTTTGAAAATGTAAATTGCAAATTTTATCATGAGCAAATTCCAAAAACTGCAAAAGGAACATAGAAGTGAAAACAACACGACGGTGCGAGAAGTTTGAGAAAATTTAGCGCAAAAGGGACTCGGGGTTGAAGTTATCATACATTTACTACCCATATTGACACAGAGCACATGGGTGTGTCATCTAACTTTTAAAAGACATCTCCTCTATTTAGGGAGCAAATCATACCTCTGCATTCGAAACACTAAACTTCCTGGTTGTGATCTTATCTGAAGTGTTTTCCGATAGAATCTGTATTGTGATGTCGCCATGCTTAACCTGAGAACCTTCTGCGGGCCAGTATTGTGGATAAATCTAAAGAGATAAATGATAAAAGAAACATGGGACAACAATGATGAACCAGTTAAGAAATTAAACTAATGAAATGATGTTGAATACTGTTGGTATGGCCCCAAGGAGACAGGACCTTGAATTAAAGGATTTTACGTTAAAAAAACATACAATTTGGACTGTTTTTGTTGATTTCAGATTTCAGATTCAGATTTTTTTACGGTTGTGCACTATTTTTAATGTTATTACCAATCAATCTATAAACAAATATTACATAATATTAAGAATAAGAACACAAAGGAACAAAAAAACACAAGCCGGCAAATCTTCAAGAAAGATAATGTAACAATTGAAATACTGTGGTACACTTATTTGATTGTTTTGTCTTTTATTCCTAAGGTTATGTCCCATAACAAAACTGAGTTTTTGAACGATGCAGTTAAATACCTTTAAAAGCAGGTTTAAGAATAATAATGAATATCTGCTACACGTAAATACTTCGTTGAAAAAGTTATATACCAAAAAAAAAAGAATGATTCCAATCTACCAAAGAAATCCAGCAAAAGCAAAAAAGTGCTTCCCCTTATGCCTTCGTACACAGTTGACACTATTAAAGAGTCCTTGTTTTCGCTCATTGTAGGATACACGTATGAAGCAGAATCTCTAACCTTTTACGTTTAGGGACACTACAGTATATCGTCATATATTTTGTGTTACAAGGTCATGCACACATTTTCCCGATTTGATGTGTACGACGCCATGTCTGAGCCCGCCATCCTGCGCAGATAAACTAGAATGCTAAAGTGTGTTGTGAGTATCCTAATGTGATCCTCCAAACACACCATTTTACATTTTCTCTTACATTTTTTAACCTGTTTATATTTTTTCACACCAAAGCTTCACTCTAAGTTTTGTATGAAAGTATAGGAGTTTAACCTAATTTACCTCTTTCCCTTCTCTCAAACTGTTCAACATCACAACTGTGCCGATGTCATACTGTGATATCATACGCCAGAAGTCTTCAACAGTGTTACCCAATGGTGCCTGACTCAGAATATAGGCGTTACGTAGTCTGTAGTCCTAAAGCAGGGTGAAAGAAAGTAACAGAATTAAGAGCAAAATCGGAATTTTTCAATGTCAAGTCTTCAAATGTAAGCTGCCTTGAGAATCTAAAACTGAGTTCGCTTGCGTAACAACATATGTATTTCCTTCAAGCACCAATGAAGTCTTCGTGATCCTACTGTGAATTGTTTAGTTATTCACCAAAAAAATGCTGTAAATCTTAATTTATTAACTTACGTCCACAAAGGAGGCATTGATGTAGTTCTTGTCTGGGTCAGAGGACTTCAAGAACACTCGAGCAATGTCCACTAGTACAGAGTAACAATGATGAATACTTGTACACTTGCATATCATTGAAACAACTAAACACAACAAACCGCCCGACTCTAAACTTTAATTACTTCATCCCTAGAATCACTCGTAGTGCAACTTGACGTAGCCCAAATTACTGACGAGACGAAATATCACGAAAGCTACTGAGCAGTACTTTCATTTGCTACTGTTTATTACCTTATACAAGGCAGTAGTAACTTATAAGTCTGTGGATGAAACCCCTTGTATGTTACCATTTAAATGAAGGTTATTGAGCAGTACTTTGCTGTGGTCTTGTTTGTTTTTTAATATTCTGGGCCGGGTTGTTCAAAGCCCGATTAAGCTAACCCAGGGTTAGGGAGAATTTTGATTTCAGTTTTATCACTTTTTGGTGGGGTGTTCTATTTATATTGTATGCCCTTCAGTTAACATTTAACCCTGGGTTAACGTTTACCGGCTTTCGAACAACCCGACCCTGGACAGTAAAAGTCTACATTTGGCCACTTTTCGAAATAACAAGCACAACTAATTGTGAAGTTAGGAATAAATTCAGTAGGTTGATGGAGAAGCTACAGGTCTGATATTTGGACAGAACATTTCCAACAAAAACAGCTACGATAATACAAAACAGCAGCTTTACAAGATAAATAGCTCACAATTTAGAATTTGGTGTTATCATAATATTTTATGAACCATCTTCTGAGACCTCTCTAACGATACTGACCAATCAACATCTGGTGAGATTTAAGATAATTTAAAAGAAACACATGATCAGACTGGAACGAATAAGGCGGCATGTGCCCTTATCCTAAAACAGCACTCTATTGACTCACATGGTACAACGTTAGGAAATCTGTTCTTGTCGATGTTTGGTGGTTTAAATGCTGCTGTTGCCACCTCTGGCGAGGCCTCAATATCGGTGACAAGTTCCAGGCGCTAAAACAAAGTTTTTAGCCATCAGTAACTTATTTATTCAGAAACTCAATCTTGTAATAGTCACTGTATACAAAAAAGTACAGGAATCTGGCAATGTTGTTCAATATTTTTCAGTTCTACAATTTGGGCTACTCATAACACAGATTACCACCCAAACGTTGAGTCCAAAGCGTTCTTAGTAGGATGGCAACTAATTCATGGTTTCTCACCTTCTCAAACTCACCTTAAATTCATTCACCATTTAAAAAACGAAATCACAAAACCGTGATGGTTTGGATATCTCAACTTAAGTTTTAGTTTCGACTGAGAAGACATATCAAACACTCAAGACGGTAATTTACCATGTTTCTTATCAACTCAGAGTTCGTCAAAAACAGGTGAAACACCGCCTCTCCTGTTAGATAAATTAGTGAATCACAGAAAGAAACAGTTATTAGTTACCTTAAATTCTCGTGCATATCCAGTTTTTTTGGCTGTCTTGTGAATTCTGGCCAGTTTGTTCATTGTAATTCTCAGGTCGTGAGGCGCAATCTCAGTATCTCCACCAACCAAGGCTTCCATTACTGCTTGATGCAAAAACACATACTGGTCCTAAAAAAAATAAAGTAATCGTTAACACTTCTGACTGCTCAAGACATTTGGAAGATTTTTAAATCTTCAAAACTCAAGGTGGTCCTCATCTATACCTTCATTGCTATCGTTAACACGTTTAATTCAATTTCGTTATCATCTTCCTTGACATCTTCATGAACAGCATTGTCCTCAACTATCCTTTCTTGTCCTCAACTACCATTCTTGTCCTCAGAGGCCGCGCTTCTTTTGGCCAGCACCAAGAATTAAGACCTCTGGTTGGGTCTAATTTCTGAGCATGAGCAGAGAATTCGTTTCGTACTATCATAGAATCAGATTTGTCAGACTCGACTCTGAGCATGCGCAGAGTGACGGAAAGTCTGTGAATCGCAGACTTCTGGTGTTGAAACTTCTCAGAGGTCGCGATTCTTAATGCTGACCAAAAGGAGTGCGGCCTCTGGGGACGAGAATGCTCAGCTACCTAAGTATTACTAAGTTCTAATTCCTTTTAATTCCCTCCTTATAAACATTGCTGAACAAACAAAGTTTTGACAAGTCCCTTACCAATATAAGTTAAGACACACAATGATGTACAGGGGTAACTAAGCGACGATGGACTAATCAATCCAACAAACTTATATATACTCTTGGCTGTTACTGAGATTTAAGAGGATCTTACAGGGGGGAATCAGGCACTGTTCACGAGAGGGAAAAATAGCGAATTACAGATCACGGATATGAAAATTTCATTTTCCCGAGTCACAAAAAATAAGCAAGTAAGGTACCTATTTTAATAACCTGCTCTTACGGCTAGAAAAAAAAGTGTTTGAAGAAAGCAAAATCGTGAAAGGCTAAGTTCAGGCTCCTAACTGCATACCTAAATTACTTTCGATAGATGACTCTAATAATCACGAAGATCTGTATTTCAAAATTGCAAAGAATAGACTAGTCTCCTTCGCAGCTGTTTTTTTGGATGTCACGCAAAATAGAGGTGTGAAATAACAAATATCGGTTAGTGATTAAGTCCTTCACAGGTCACGGATCACGAACAATTTCTTAAATTCACGTTTCACGGAAATTAAAATCAGGTATTACTCTTCCCAGTAGACCGCGACACCCACGAATTTTTTGCCGCCTTTAGAGTAACGTTTTTGATGCTGCGAGTTTGTATCAAACCAGTCACGTCGTACTTTGAAATGCACCACGTGAGGGCATTTTTTTCTGTGTGGCGTCATGACTTTTTCGTGCTACGTGATGTTCATTCACCGCATGTTTATCTTCAAGTGGGAAGCTAACCGGGCGTTTCGCGTCTAAAGAAAAACACTCCGAACTTGTCCTGATCATATTTTATCTTCAGCTGATAAATTGCGGCCATTCGGACAGTCCTATGGCAGACAAAAGCCACGGTAAGCTTTCCTCTTGGAGATAAACATGTTGTGAATGAACATCACTTAGTACGAAAAAGTCACGACGCCACACAGAAAAAATGTCTTCACGTGGTGCATTTTAATGTACCACGTGATTGACTTGAAACAAACTCGCGGCATCAAAAACGTTACTCTAAAGGCGGCAAAAAAATTCGTGGGTGTCGCGGTCTACTGGGAAGAGTAATAATTGCACATCACGAAAATAACACTTAACAAAAGAGACAATAAAATAGTCTCAGATAGTCATTAATGTGCATGATCTTCTTTACGAATGGAAATACCCTACTCTGGTTAGACGCCTCTCTATAGTCTTTAAATAGAGCTTTAACGGCCTCAAACTGACTTCTTACATTGAGGACACTTACGGCATCAAATCGACTTCTTACATTGCTGCCAAGGGGTGGAATGCTTGATCTCATAATTTAAGTGGTCGAATTTGGCCCTTTTAGGAATGAGATAAGAAAGCTAAGAAACTTGTAGTTATATACCATAATTTAAATTGATGCTTTTTCAACTTATCTTAATATTTTTTCTTAACATTTTTTTCTACCACTGTTGTGGGATTAGCCAGTCATTAGTAGGTTATCATATTTTCATAAGAAGTTAGGTAACTTTGCTTACATCTTTCTGCACCATATGTGGGCGACATCTCCGCATCACTTGAACATAATTCTGGATAAACACGCTCTTATTCTCCTTAGCGCCTTCCAACATGGCGTCAATGGCAATGTACGTACCAGTTCGTCCAACACCAGCACTGGATATAAAAAAATGATCCTTTAACAAGTAACGCCAACAATGGAAGAGAGGTAAGAGTAAGAGATTTCTTCACTGTACGCGCAGTTGAGTACAATGAAGTGATGTAGGCAAAAAGAAACAATTACCAAGCTTCCAAAGCAAGCAAGTCTTATTGCAACCTTAACTCCTAAACACATGCATGCAGGACATATATCGTATCATTTTACTGTGAGAATATTAGCCCTAGCTGGTGACAATATGCACCGAGGACAGCGAGGTCCATGAATGAAGTTAGCAACTTTTCATTGGCCAAAATAATTCTGATCAAAAGAAAAAAACAGTCACTTCACGCTTTACTAAACGTTTTTTTTCCAAAACAAAAACATCTATAAAAAAAAACCTCGTTGTGACAAATTAAACTTTTTTTTGTGACAAATTTAAGTTACTTTAGAATTAAAATCCCTGACTCTTGAACTGATTTGTGTTAACTGCTGTGCTTGGAATCGATAATTTGGAAAGCTAGGAAGCCTTTTATTTAAATTTTCTTTAACAACGTTGTTACAAGTGAACAATCATTATTTACTGGTCTAGCCTTCCAGTATTACTATTATCACTATTGCTATTCAATACCTGCAGTGCACAACAAGTGGCCCGCCAGTAGCCTGGTGTCTAGCATGAATCTTTGATCGAAATCCCAGTAAAGCTGTGGAATGCTGTGGAACACCTTTGTCTGGCCAAGTGACGTAATGGAATTGGTGTACTTCACGTTTCTCGGAGTTCTAACAATTATCATACATAATTTTACTAAAAAGTAATAAGGGGAAGGAGGATAGTTCTAAATAAATTTTAAAGGAGACAACATATTTTTGCGGATGCTAAAACAAATCTGTTTGTCAATTAATAAATTGACGTCAGTTTTTAATTTTTCTGTCCTGTTATTGATCATGAATTTCGTCATTAAGTTGCTTTGGATCCACGAGGCGATAGCCGAGTGGATCTGCAGACTACTTTCACATTGTTGACTAAATTCATTGTCAATAACTTGACAGACACATGAAAAACTGACGTCACTTGTTTTTACAATATCAAATTGTCAAATTGTCCACTCTCGCTCTTTCACGCATCGCAATAAGTTATAAATCCATGGGTCTGTTCGCTTACTGACAATGTAAACTAGCCAATAAGCGCGGGGAGAGTTTCTGCAGTAATCGTAAAATTCAGTATTGCACATGGTACTTTCATACTTACCACGTTTCGAAAAACAAGCTAAGCCAGATTTTGAAGAAGATTTAAAGCGGAAAATCGAAACAGAAATTCATGTATTTTCTTTAAATCTTTATACTGGGCTATTCCAGCAGACGACATGCAAAATAATCTAATGTTATGTGCTATGCCATGACATCTCTTTAGCTCGCATGTCTCACTTTGCGGCGCAACTGCAGAATGCAGGGCAACTTCAGACCACCAATCTTTTGAAGAACGAAGCATATAACACAATAGGCACTTTTGCAGTTCAATGAGATGTAAATAAGTGGCCCTGTATTCTGAAGTTTAGCCTAAAAAAACAACTTTAAGACAGGCAGTTAAGCAACATCTAATATTTTTCTCACCTTAACCAAAATCAATGTTCGAACAACATAATCGGCAAAGTTTTCAGTCTTGTGTAAAGTAGCTGTTATGGAGCCATACTTGGTAGTATTCTCAGGCCAATACTGATCACACTTGGCCTAAAAAAGCAAAGAAACAACACACTCAGTTTTTTCGTTACAAATGTCAAATATATAATGTCGCAATAAATGGACAATGTTGTTTGTTAATTCTGAGGTCACAACTCAACATTTACCATATACCTCAGTTCTCTTTATCGCTAAAAATAAGCTGAACTGACTACTTGTTGAAAAGCTAACCTTTCCTTGTTCAACCAGGTTTGTTAGCATGACAATGGTAAGACACTTCTCTTGCCAGATCATTCGCCAGAAATCACTGATTGAAGACGCAGTTGGACCTAGATCGGTCGTAAGACAGAGTAGCAAATATCAGAATAAAATCAGTTAGTAATCAACAATTATTCCTCGAGCCCGAATGGGCTACTGACTCAGAGCCCATGAGGGCTCGAGGAATAATTGTTTTAAAAAAATCCAACTAGTTGGTCAAAAAAATATCGAGACAAAACATCTTTCGCTAGTTAAAGCCATTGTTTTGGTTTTTAAAGCCGGTCCTTTTCGCTACTAGTGGGCTATAACAAATAGCCTACTAGTAGCTCAACCAATCAGAACGCAGCATTGATAATAGACCACTAGTTGGATTTTACTAATATATTTTATTAATACATGTACGTGTATCTTGCCAGGTCAGAATGACTCTTCAACCATTTCATCTCGTAACATTGGTTTTTATAACACAAACAACAATCCTACGCCACTAATAGGCTTACTTGTCTGACGCAAGCCAGAAATTACATGGTGATGGCGGGCTTTTACGTAAGTAAATAGTCTAAAAATGGAAGGTTCTTTATCTGTGGGAAAAGCATAGACGATAACCTTTATCCTTATCTTGTTGTACTAACGAAAACCAAAGATCGATGACTGAGCGCGAAAGAAAAACTTAGCTATCCGGAATGTGCTCACATGCGTTTTACCATGTGACCCAAAACATTCTGCTTTCTCGCCAACAGCAACTGTTTTGTGCGTCTCCGAAAAAACAGTCTACCTGTTACAGTAGTAAAATGGCTGGAACACTCTCCTCAAGGACGTTCGCGCTAATTGTTTCTGTGCATCCTTACTGCGCACGCAAATTCACATGCCACGTCATGCATGAGCGCGCGCGCTAAGTCATTAAATAGACAAATGATAGGGCAGATGGCCATTGCTAGAGCTTTGCCTGGATTTTACGATTTTGGACGTTCGGTGACCCCAATTTTTCTTTGGATAGATCATTTCCTCTACTGATTTTCTATGTTTAGGGAAAAAATGATGAAAATCTATCGACTAGAAAAATAAATTTTTGGCAAAATGCACCATCGAATTCCATTCTTAATAGCTCTTTGTGCATCTGTGCGGCGGTTTCAAATGCCTCTTAAGGGTTAAATTTTGTGAAAACGTTAGTAACATTTGAAATTATTTAGGCAACAGATCCACATCTACAAAATATGACTAAGAT
Organism: Platygyra sinensis; assembly: GCA_019787425.1. Taxonomy (NCBI): domain Eukaryota; kingdom Metazoa; phylum Cnidaria; class Anthozoa; order Scleractinia; family Merulinidae; genus Platygyra; species Platygyra sinensis. The sequence continues at coordinate 16,020 of JAHPZR010027268.1, forward strand.
CGTTTTTCCGTTGACTCACTTTCGATATTTTTAACTGTAAATCCCTGTAGACCGTGCTCAATTATATGGGACAATTTTTCGAAGTCAGGGTAGTTTTCACACGCTTTATCTCTGAAACGAAGACAGTGACCTCCAATTTTTTTTGCATTTCTGGCACAAGTAACTCATTATCTGCCTGCAGTAAAAATTTAAAAAAAGTCTATCGACTGGAAAATTTTCGCGCGAACGTCCTTAAATCTAGCATCGTCCTTAAAAAGGACACATTGGATAAAGAAACAGCTTTGATCGTGACCCCCTCCTCTACTCCTCACCGCTCCCCCTCCCTGGAATGAAACGCCGCCATTCTGACGACTTTTAAGTGGGGAAGGGGTGGTGATGCAAGGTATACACATCACAACGTGTAAATGTTCCTTGTTAACTCTGATTGTTTCAATTGCCCAGCTTCGAGTAAATGAAGACTGCTGAATTAAAAGGCTTAAAGACGCATCTGGGGTGTTCGTCTCTATCTAAAGTTAAAACATTCGAGTAAGAATGTGAACTATTTACAAGTTTGTATTGTTTCATACTTTTCAGAACTTTTCTAAAGGGGTTTGTGAATAACTTTACTTCAGAATAAAAAAAAACTGTACAAATGAGTAAGTTTTACTCGTCGAAACTGGTTATAAAATTTACCTTGAGTGGCAATGTAACACATTGATACCTCATCAAATGTCTGAGGAGAGATATTGAATGTACAAGGTGACATTACTGACTGATGGCGTGATCAGAATATGCTATGTTATTTGCATATGTGAACAAAATCATGAGCTTTAAGTCAAAAGATAGTCAAGTAGATCTGCTAATTCACAGTCTATGGTTCATAAAGACATCACAGCCAGGCGTTATTTTCCAAAGACTACTCAAAGAAAATGCAGCAATACTCAAGGATTCATTTATTTCAGAAAGTAGGTGGGTAGACAAATTCATAATGCTAAGACCCCATTGAAGGCAGGACTACTTCACTCTTTACACCTCCTCCTTTCTAATCAATATCAAATTTTTGAGACTTCAATTCAACTAGAAACACTATGATAAAAAGCGTCATAAATCTCACCGGAATATAACTAGCGTTGATGTAGTCAGACTTCGGGTCTCCTTCTATTTTTTCCAACACAACACGAGAATGGTCATCTGTTGAGAAAACGATGCACTGCATGAACATGGACGTTGGATACTGATATAACTCGAGATAATCATAAAAAATAAAAGTGGATAAAATGTTCGAAAGATTATGGCTAACTGGTCTATCCCAAGTTTTTTAAAATTTGTTTTTGTTAAAGCTTGGAAAGAAAAGGTAGGTCTGCTTCTCTGTGGTATATATTACAAAGTGTGGTCGAGAGAGGCAAGGTGGGGTAAGGAAGCAAACCTGTCATATTATTCTAAATCTCCTTACTGATTGGCATTAAAAGGACTATAAAATTAAGCACCAGGGCCTACTTGTTTAAAGGACAGCAATATTACCCAGTACTTAAGTGACTATTCGGTGGATAGAATAATCTAGCGTAATCATCTAAATGAAAATATCCTGAAAACGACAGTTTTTGGCGCCTGACGTTTTACTTGTATGACATAACCATCGGCGAAGAAATATATCAAACACGAAAATCCATGTTTAACCACATTTCCTATACAAACACCAAGAAGAGAGCTGAAACTAAGACATGCAGCGGAATAGTTTAGACGAACTTCGCGGTGTTTGGAAAAGTGGCCAAACACTGTCTTGAGTGTTTGATATATCTTGAGTTCTAAATCAAAAATAAAACTAAGGGCAAAACGCAGAAAGAAAATCCAGTTAAAATCTATGCTAATTAAGATTTGTAGAATTCTGCTAGTTTACTAATGCAAATGCTGTAATCTGATTGGCTGAGCCACTGCACACTATCAGCCATTAGTGTGCAGTAGCTGGAACTTGTCTACGAAATGGCGACGTTTTTTCGTTTTGCCAAAGTTTTGGAGGAAAATCTTGACGAAAATGGATAATTAAAATCCTGAGAAGACTAAACGAAGGACATTTACGGTTTCTTGACTTAAAAAAGTTGAAATTATCGAAAAAAATGATGCGTGTGCGTACACACTTCAATGTTAAATGCCAATTCAATCCGGGCGATCTTTTTAAAGTGGAAAGTTTAATAATACGTCGAGGAATAATTGAAAACCGTTATTTGAAGTAAACTTTAGAAAGAATTCTACTAAAACAGTTAGATTATTCCCAACTATCACCTCATAAAAAGTCTCGAGCCCATAATCTAATTGTTAATTAGACATCCAAACAGCGTCAAAGTCATGATTTCCTTTGTTTAAACTTGATGAATTATTAATGAGTTTAACTACCAATACTCCTTACCTTGGTTTATCAAACGATGATAATAGGAAATATTGATGAATTATACTCACACGACACTATGTTTCCATAACGATTCTTAGCTCTGTTGTTCTTGCCAATTTCCCAGGGAAACTGCATACCACCTGGTAAATTCTGCAAGATTGAGATGAAAGTTTTACTATACTTTTACTGTATATATTTACACAATTCAAGGTAAAATAATTTCATATGAAATGAAATCCTCCCAAAACTCCTTGAAAAGTCCAGCCCAGGTTTAGCCCGGTATCTAGGAATGCTTTACTTTACTATCAAGCATCCTGTTACAATCTCCCAGTTTCAACGTCTAAAAAAACAAAACAAAAAATGAAAGAATCTTTGAACAACGTTCGCTATGCATACACATTTACAAGTCGAGACATCGTCAGAAACAGACACTGATTAATTTCGTAAACCTGGTAAGGTTATAAATGGTCAATTTGCAAGGACGTGTTACAAAAATATAGATGGGGTAAGTTTCTAAAGAAACTGTGCTGCAGCGTCGGTATGAAGTATGACAAGACAGGAATATCGCATTTTATTATCCAACTACACTTCGCAGAGTACAAATAACGCCCAAAACGAGTACAAATATCACGCGGTATTTGTACCCCAGGAGACCGGTTAAACAGGTTTGCTGCCGTTGACCAATCAGTTAGCTGGATTTCCCGCGCCAATTCCGTTCCACTTCGCATACTTCTGTCACGCATTCCCTGTAAATAAATAATATCCACGAAATTCGCTCGCACGAACATACCAATTTGGCGTGTTGGATAATAAATCTCTTATTAGACGTTTTGTTGTGTAGTATCGCTGAGAATTTTCACTCGTTGTTTGTATTTTGACTCGCCCTACGGGCTCGCCAAAATACGGCACAACTCGTAAAAATACTCAGCGATACTACACAACAAAACGTCTAATAAGATATATGAATACGGTGTGTTTGACGGAAGTTTCTTGAAATAAGTATCAAGTGTTTTAACAGCCACACACAAGTCTTAAAGTGATGCAACTTTTCAACTGCATGATCATCACTTTGTCCTCTACCAACACTTTAGGTATTAAACTAAGATGGCTTTGGTTTTTAAATCTTTTGGGTGATGTTTTACAGCTGTGTGGAACAACATGATTTTTACAAAAAATTACTTGATATGTATTCAGATTGGATGTCATTTTGAATTCAAAAACCATAATCATTTATCATAAGATAAAACTTCCATACCTAATTGCAATATGTTAAGAACATATGTAACTTTAACATTTTATAACTACATTCAACGATGTTCCAACCCCTGACAGTATGGACAATTTTCCGTTAGGTAAAAGTGTTCATCAAAATATGCCGAGTAAATAATAACCTCTCACTAACCGAGCAAGCTAGGTTAGTAAGTAGTTTATCATATGACAATCGGGCCATGATTGTTTTGAATTTGCTGGCATTCGAAAACAAAAAATACATGGAAACTATCAGTATGGCGAAATCCCGACCTAGAAAGAACCAGTCAGAAGCTCAGGAACGTACCGAAAGTTGTTGGAATGATTTACACTCAAACCTGTATTAAACGGTCACCCACAGGGAATGGCCACTGAATACAAGAGACCAGTTTGATCAA
>JAHPZR010027270.1:0-2500 GCA_019787425.1 Platygyra sinensis
TCTGACTAGGGTACTAATGTACATGTTCACATCTTCTCAATTCTCGTTGTTGTGAGCAGATAGCTATAAAAGCTAATTTCTCCGATAGCACCGCCCGTTATAAAATTGGTGACAGTAACGCCTGCAGGACAAATAACCACCAAATTATAAAATGACATAAAAATTTCTAAACTGCCGATTAAGGTTTTAGATTTTTGCGTTAATTGTAAAGCTGCAGTCACGATTATGAAATGGTCATGCTACAAAAATGTCTCAAATAAATGCCTATTCATTGGTCAACAAATTGTAGTCCTCTTTTTTAACAAAGCAGGTTGCCAGAGCAACAGCAAAACTTGTTGGAAATGCCTTAACTTTTGCTTTAAGTGCTAACAACTCATACACGAACTAGGTGACCCTCATTTTGCGATTATTCTGAACAATGTCGTCGATGTATGTTTAATGTTCAGTTGCAAAACGTATCTAAGAATGCTAATTACAATTTGATAGTAGAAACGGGAGCACCAACCTTGTATTTGAGTTACTAGCATTTAAGGCTAAAATTATGCATGTTTTTTTGAACAGTTAGTTTATGTTTGCCTCGCGTCTTATAGACATCTGGAGAACCTGCGAACACAGACGGATTTTCAAAAGGTAATTAATTTCAACAAACCAACAGTTACTTTCACATAAATCTTAATTCAGAAAATAAAAGAATTTCTTAAATGAGCTTCTCGACTGATTTCCGCGGAAGCACACGGAAAAATAGCGTTAAGTTTATGAAAGTGGTAGGTTTTAAAGAAAGTAAGTAAAACCAACTTTTGAAGTCTCATGTTTGCTTTTCGAGCGTAGAAACCTCTTTTCGGGAAGTTTATGTTTATGATCTTTTGTATTTTCTGACTCCATTGTTTAATTATTTTCCCTTTTGTTTAAATTTCACCGCCGCGAGTAGGTGACATATCACTGAGACATGAGAGATGTGTGCTCCCAGTAAAAGTTTGAGACAAGTCGAGATTATTTAATATTCACTGGTATAGGAGAAAGATAACAAATTTGAAAGCTGCCTTTTGTTATCTGCCACAAAGAAAAGATACACACGACACATATATCCGGACACAGATGAAACTTTGCTTTTGGAAACTAAACAAACACTCAAGTGTCATCACACGGAACTGTGTGTGATAAAGGAGAAACGAGTTACTTAAAATGTGTCTCAGGAAGATGGTCTTAGTATTGCTTGCCTTTTTATCGAGACTACTCAGCATTGTAGAAAACGGTAAGTTTTGCTTTTAAGATGCTGTTTTCTAAATTAAATGTTTCAATTTTAGCTCTCTCAACATTATCTACATGTATTTAGTTGACATGTAATAGCAAATCTTCTTTAACATTTTGGATTGGGAAATGATTCTGGTTAGAATTCCATTTTGTTCGTAGGTTGTTTTAATTAGTCACGAATCAGATAAAAATTGACCACACTGTCAATGTTACACGTACATTTATTTTTCAGAGTCATCTTGATTTTGTGTCTCACCGCGGAGTGTTTCTGCTGACATTATTTCCTACAATCTTTACACTTTCATGCCTCGAGCTAGGTTCTGTGATCGGGTTGAAGGTGCCCAAACTAACATAATTTATTGGAGGTCTTGATCTCAGTGCTGCAAAGTATCATCATTCTAACTTGTGTCAAACAGACATCACATTGAGGAAAAAAATAAACTTCGTTTTTTTAGTTCTCTAATCCGTGACACTAACTGGAAATTCATCTGCAGTTTTGAACTGTGAACACCTCTGAAGGTTAAGCGGAAACTTACTTGTTGATAAGTGTCTATCCTTTGTATATTCTGTTAATTTACATCAGCGAATTGAAAAGAAACTTCAGATATTATGAATGACTTTTAATTTTGGACAGAAAAAGAGTTCCGTACTAGAGTGTTTACACAGTCTGCTTGTTACAACAAAAAGCATTACCTTCTACTTGGCATCTTTAGGCCTGTTTACCTAGCCACAATTAAAGCTAATACGAAAAGCTGAAAACTGCAAGGCGTATGGTCATGATTCAGGCTGCTGAATTTGGTGCTATCGCCATTAACTCGCCATTTCATTCTGCGTAACGTGGTCAACAATGCCATGTTTCAATGTCGGAATACAAAACAATATGTTGCTATTTGTCTTAAAAAAAACACACACACCATTTCACACAAATAAAAGAGTAACAAGGCTGAAATACAAACCTAGTTTGAACAAGTTCTTCTTTTACATATCAATCTTAGGGTGCGTTCGTTTGGGATCAATCCGGAATAAGAATAATTGGAATAATGCAAGTAAGCGTTTGTTTGGGAGGTATTCTCATTCCGGAATACCTGGATTTCCATTCCGGCTATTCTGCTCCCAGGAGCAGAATAGCCGGAATATATTCCGGAATATATTCTTATTCCGGACTATATCCCAAACGAACGCGCCCTTAATAATGTCATTCTTCATTCTACATGATGCAGTGACATTTTACAGCATGTGACATCTTTAC